>JAYJKW010000386.1:2500-200000 GCA_035084275.1 Hydrolagus colliei | reverse complement strand
TTCTCTCTGTCTCTGTCTCCCAGTCTCTCTCTCTCCGTCTCTCTCTGTCTCAGTCTCTTTCAGTCTCTCTCTCTCCCTCTCTGCCTCTCTCTCAGCCTCTCAGTCTGTCTCTCTCTCTCACTCTCTCTGTCTGTATCTCTCTCTCTCTCTCTTCTGAATTCTCTCTCTCTCCATCTCACTCTTTCCCTCTCTCTCTTTCTCTCTCTCACTCTCTCTCTCTCATTCTCTCTCTCTGTCTCCGTCTCTCATACTCTCTCAGTCTCTCTCTCTCGATCTCTCCTGTCTGCCTCTCTCTCTCTCTCTCTCCGTCTCTCTGTCTCTCTCTCTCTCAGTCTCTCTCTCTATTTCTCTCTCTGAGTCTCTCTCTCTCTCCCTCTCTCTGTCTCCCTCACTCTCTCTCTCTCTCTCTCCGTCTCTCTCTCTCAGTCTCTCTCTCTGTCTCTCTCTCCCTCCTAGTCTCTCTCTGTCACTCTTTCTCTCTGTCTCTCTCTCTCCGTCTCTCTGTCTCTCTCTCTCTCTCACTCTCTCTGTCTGTATCTCTATATCTCTCTCAGTCTCTCTCTGTCTCCGTCGCTCTCTCTCTCACACACACACTCTCTCCAGTCGCTGTCTGGTCTCTCTGTCTCACTCCCTCTCTCTCTCTCTCGCTTACCTTCTCTCTCTCTGTCACTCTCAGTCTCACCCCACCCCCCCCTCTCTCTCTCTCCCTCAGTGTCTCTCTCTCTCTCTCAGTCTCTGTCTCTCTCTGTCACTCTCTCTCTCTCTCTGTCAGGTCTCTCTCTGTCTGTCTCTCTCTCTCTCTCTTTCTCTCTCTCTCTCTATCTTTCTCTCTCTCTCGATCTCTCCCTGTCTGTCTGTCTCTCTCCCCTCTCCTCAGTCTCTCCCTCTCTCTTTCTCTCTCTATCTGTCTCTCTCTCATTCTCTCTCTCTGTGTCTGGGAGTGTGTGTGTCTCTCTCTCTCTGTCTCTGTGTCTCTCTCTGTGTCTGGGAGGAGTGTGTGTGTCCCCCTGTGTCTGTGAATATGTGTCTCTCTCTCTATGGGTCTGTCTCTGTCCTCTCTGTCTGTCTCTCTGCGTCTGTGTCTCTCTCTCTCTGTGTGTCTCTGTCTGTGTCTGTGTGTGTGTCTCTCTGTGTCTCTCTCTCTGGCTCGTCCATGTCCCCCACAAATCCCACCTGTGTCTCTCTCTGTGTTTGCGTTTAGTGTCTGTGTCTCTCTCTCTGTTTCTCTCTCTCTCTCTCTGCCTCTCTATCTGTCTCTGTCTCTGTCAAATTCACAGCTGCTCGCTCTACACACCTGCAGCACTGTGTGTGTGTGTGTGACAAAGACTACAAAGCATCAGATATGTTTTTGACTCCCACTCATCCAACAGGTGTTTACCAACACACCTGGGTAAAAGTGTAGTGACTGTGTGTTTGGAGAGGAGACGGTAAAGTGTATTTACTGGTGTTTGGTGTAAAGTGAAGTGACTGTGTGTTTGGGGGAGTGTAAAGTGTAGTGATTGTGTGTGGGTGGATGGTACAGTGTAGTGACTGTATGTTTGGGGTCAGAGACATTGGGGGAGAAGAGTCTGAGATAGAGACAGTGAGAAAGTAGGTCTATGATCAAGGGAGAGAAACAGAGAGAGAGTGAGAAAGAGTGGGGAGACAGGAAGCAGGTGATGTGGAGGTTTGAGGGGAAGATGGGAGTGGAGGAGAGGATGGAGGGGGACAGAGGAAATAATTGAACACTCCCCCCCCCCCCACCCTCCCCATTGCCCTGACTCCGCCCCTTCTCCCCCTTACTCGTGACAAGTCAGCCTCCTTTCTCTGCCGCCCACGTGATCCACCAGTTCACTCTCCCCCCACGTGATCCACAATCCCCGCCCCCGCCACGTGATCCGCCAGTACGGCGTCTGTCTGTATAAAAAAATGACTTTCCAGCTGGTAATGAAACGCCACCTGGCTGTCTGTCCCACTCACCAGCCCCCACTCCCCCCACGTGACCCCCTGTCCACTCACCAGCCCCCCACACCCCCCACGTGACCCGCCTGTCCACTCACCAGCCCCCACACCCCCCACGTGACCCACCTGTCCACTCACCGGCCCCCATACCCCCACGTGACCCGCCTGTACACAAGGAGCGTTGTGTGCTGATCCGTACCCTTGCGTCGCCTCCTGCACTGAGCCGCCCCCCGCCCCCGCGCTGTTTGTACCGGGAGTTTTTTTAAAAATGCAACAAAATGCGCCAAACCGTCAGCGCGCGGGGGCGGGGGTGCGGCGGTTTGGGGCTGCGCGCGCAGCCAACGGCTTCCCGACCTTTACCACGCGTTTGCGGCTTGGGTTTGGGCGCCAAATCGTATCTGAGGTAAAGAGGCCGCGGGTATAATAATAATAATAATAATAATGATAATCCCGGACTTTTGGCGTGTTTAACCCCCTTGAAGTGTAGTGACTGTGTGTTTCCGGGGAGGCTACAGTGTAGTGACTGTGTGTTTGGTGTCTCTCTCTCTCTCACACACACACACAGTGGACAGGCTGATGGGAGAGGGATCAGGAATGACACCTTTAATAACCAGTCACTACAGTGTACACAATGTATTACATATCACACACTGTGTGGGCAGTCACTGCCTCAGTCACTATCACACACTCACTGTCAGCCCAGCTCTGGATGCCCCCAGTGACCTCAGCTGTCTCTGTCCGTCTGAACTGAACTGATTCCTCAACAGCCTGAAACACATTAAACAGCAAATAACCATCTGATCACAATATAAACTGGAAACTCTTCACTCGCAGGTTAATCCATCAATAAATCCCCTCAGACTGTCTCCATCCCGATACCCAGCCCCGTTCTCTGTGTGTTTATCACATTAAACACTGACACAAACACTCACCAGATCCTCTCCAGGCTGGTGCAGGTCAGTGTGAGGCGGAGGAGAGCGGGGACAGAGGCGTCTGTGAAGGAGTTAGACCCCAGGTACAGCTCCCTCAGTGAGCGGCTTGTACTGAGAGCGGAGACCAGATCATCAGTGCAGCCATCGGTCAGACTGTTACTGTACAGCCTGGAGATCAGAGACACAGAGACATGACAGGGATCAACAACAACAACAACAATATGACAGGTTGGGAGGGCGTTCCGAGGAGCTGGACAGACAGTGTCTCAGACTGTGATGGGGAGAGGGGGAGAGAGTAGACCGATGGCGGGTGGGGAGGGAGGGAGCCCGGGCAGAGTGGGAGGAATGGAGGGAGCTGGGGGAGAGACAGAGAGAGGGGAGAGAGGTAGGATGGTGGGGCAGGGGGTGATGGAATGGGATGGATGGAGGGAGGGAGGGAACAGCGGAGGGCAGTAGGAGAGAGCTGTTGGGGAGGGGAGCAGGGAGGTAGCTGTTGTACTGAGGGAGCTGGGTGAGAGGGGACGGGAAGAGCTGGTGAAGGGAGAGATCTACGGGACGGAGACAGTCGGCGGGAGAGGGGGAGAGAACTGGGGAGGCAGGGAGCTATGTAGGTAGCTGGGGAGTGAGAGAGGGAGGGAGCTGGGGAAAGGAGTCAGCGAGGGAGCTGGGAGAGAGTGGGAGGCAGGGAGAGAAAGGGAGGACGTGAGCAGGGGGAGAAGGAGTGAGAGATAGAGTGAAGGAGGGAGCTTGGGGAGGGGGGAGCTGAGGATGGAGGGGGGAGTGAGATTGGTGAGAATATTCATGAGATACAGCGAGAGAGAGAGAGAGCGAAGGAGAGTCAGCGAGGTCGTTAGTGACAAGGAGAGAGAGACAACGGGAGCGTGAGATACAGCGATAGAGAGGCAGTCGGAGAGAGACGTGGAAAGAGAGATTCAGAAAGATATTGAGAGACAGCAAGAGAGAGAGAAAGTCAGAGAGAGTGTGGAAGGCAGCTTGAGAGAGAGTCAGATAGAGAGAGACAGGGAGAGAGAGACAGAGTGAGAGAGAGCGGGAGGGAGAGTCCGCGAGAGAGTGAGTGGCAGCGAGAGAGAGACAGCGGGACACAGTAGGATAGCGAGAAAGAGAGGGAAAATCAGTGAGAAACAAAGTCAGCGAGAGTAAGAGACTCGGAGAGAGAGAGAGAGAAAATCAGTGAGAGAGAGACAGTGAGACAGTCAGAGACAGCGAAAGAGAGAGAAAGTCAGTGAGAAAGAGTGTGTCAGAGAGAGAGTAAGACTGACAGAGAGAGAGAGAGAGAGAGCGACAGCGAGAGAGTGAGAGGGTCAGAGAGAGAGAGTCAGTGAGAGAGACAATGAGAGAGTGAGAGAAAGTCACCGGGAGAGAATCACAGAGAGAGAAATTCAGCGAGTGGGACAGCGAGAGAGTCTCATGGAAAGAGTTAGAGAGAGTGAGACAGCGAGAAAGAGATAAAATCAATGAGAGAGAGAGTTAGATAGAGAGTCAGTAAAAGAGAGAGAGTCAGAGAGAGAGAAAGTCAGGGAGAAAGAGGTTCAGTGAAAGCGAGAGAGACAGCGATGGAGAGAGTGACAGAGAGATAGAGAGAGTCAGTGAGAGAGTGAAAGATAGGGAGAGAAAGTCAGAGAGAGAGAGTGGGAGACAGCGAGAGAGAGACAACAGTAACACAATTACACGTGTGGTACTCCATTCACGTCAGGAGAATAGCCCAAGGCGCTGAACAGACAGATCGGGACACGAGCAAGTGAAAGGGGGCAGGGTAGAGAGAGCGGAGAGAGTTGGGAGGGGAGGGAAGGAGTTGGGAGGGGAGGGAGATAGTGACGACGGGAGGGAGAGAGTAGGGAAGGGAGGGAGGGAGTTAGGGCGAGAGGGAGGGAGGGGGGATGGAAGGATGGAGGGAAGTAGGGAGGGAGGATGGAGGGAGTGTAGGAGGGAGGGAGGGATAATGAGAGGGAGGGAGGGAGGTTGGGAGGGAGGGAGGGAGGGAGGGAGGGAGGATGGGATGGAGGGAAGGAGTGAGTTAGGGCAAGAGGGAGGGAGGGGGGGTGGAAGAATGGAGGGAAGGAGGGAGTGAGGAAGGGAAGGAGGGAGGGAGGGATAATGAGAGCGAGGGAGGTTTGGAGGGAGGGAGGGAGGGCAGGAGGGAGGGAGGGAGGCAGTTAGGTAGGGAGTGAGTGAGTGAGTGAAGGAGGGTGGGTGGGAGGAAGGGAAGGAGTAAGGGAGGGAGGGTGGGAGTTAGGGCGAGAGGGAGGGAGGGGGATGGACGAATGGAGGGAGTGTGGGAGGGATGGAGGGAGCTGGAGGAGGGAGTGAGGGCGCTAGTAGGGAGGGAGGGAGGGAAGGATGGACGGAGGGATGGAGTGAGGGAGTTTGGGCGGGAGTGAGGGAGGGAGTGGGGATGGAGGAATGGAGGGAGGGATGGAGGGAGAGAGGGAGGGAGGGAGGGGGGGATGGAGGAAGGGAGGGACGTAGCGAGCGAGGGAGGGAGAATGGAATGGAGGGAGAATGGGTGGTCGGGAGGGTGGGAGGTTGTGAGGTAGGGAGCGAGGGAGGGAGGGAAGGAGGGAATGAGTGGGAGGGAGGGAGGAATGGAGAGAGATAGGGAGGTTGGGAGGGATGGAGGGAGATAGGGAGGGTTGGAGGGAGCTGCGGAGTGTGGGAGGATCTGTGGAAGGGAGGGAGCTGGGGGAGGGAGCGAAGGAGGGAGGGATGGAGGGTGTGTGGGAGTGAGGTAGCGAGGGTGGGAGGGAGGGGGGGGAGGGAGGGAGTGAGGGAGCTGGGGAATGTGGGAGGAGCTATGGGAGGGAGGGATGGAGCTGGGGGAGGGAGTCCCGGAGCTGGGAGAGGGAGGGAGGGAGCTGGGGGAGGTAGCTGGGGGTGGGAGGGAGGGAGCTGTGGGAGTGAGGGAAGGAGGGAGGAGGGAGGGAGATCGGGAGGGTGGGATATTGGGAGGGAGAGAGGGAGGGAGGGAGTGACGGAGGGAGGGACGGAGGGAGGGAGGGAGGTAGAATGGGATGGAGGGAGAATGGGAGGGAGAATTGGAGGGAGGGAGTTCAGGAGGGTTTGAGTTTGTGAGGGTGGGATGTTGGGAGGGAGGGAGGAAGGGAGGGAGGGAGGGAGCTGGGGAACGTGGGACGGAGCTGTGGGAGGGAGAGCGGGAGCTGGGGGAAGGAGCTTGGGGAGGGAGGGAAGGAGGGAGCTGGTGGAGGGAGGTAAGTAGGGAGGAGGGCGGGATATAGGGAGAGAATGAGTGACTGAGGGAGGGAGGAGGTGAGGGAGGGTGGGATGGAAGGAGGGAGCTGTGTTGAGAGGGAGGGAGCTGTGGTGGGAGAGACGGTGTGGAGGGAGGGAGGGAATGAGGGAGGGAGGGAGGGAGAGAGCAGATTCCTTGCTAATCCATGTTCAGTGTGTGATCACTGAGATGGCTGATGGCCTCACACTGTCACACTGATTCCTGACACGATATTCAGCTGATACCAACTGATCAGCCAGTGTCAATAACACACTGAGATATCGGGGGAATTCACACTCGGGATATTATATTCAAACACAGTCTGTTACTTACAAAAGTGCCTGTATTTTACACTCCGGGTTCCTCAGAGCCTCACACAGTGACTTCACTCCAGAATCTCCCAGATTATTGCCCCCCAGCCTGGACACAGAGACAGAGACACAGTGAATATAGTGTAACAATACAATACAAATTGACATCTATATACGGGAGCTGGGGCCAGGGCCAGACACCTGAACGTACACACGTACGCATCGTTACTAAGTCCTGGTTGGTTCAGATAAACACTGACATTTGTATTCACGTAGTTTAAGGTCTTTACAGGGCAAGGTTGAGAAGGTGAGAGAGAGTGAGGCAGAGAGAGAGAGAGGTTTCACTTCATGGGATTATTTCAGTGTCTCTATCATTCTCTTTCAGTCTCTTTCTTTTTCTTTGTTTCCGTACGTCTCCCCTCCCCTCTCTCCCTCCCTCCCTCTGTCTCTCCTTACTTCTCTCTTTCTCTCTTTCTCCTCCTGACTCTCTCAGCTTCTCTCTCTCTCTCTCTCTCTCTCTCTCAGTTCCTTGTCTCACACACTCTGTCTCTCTTTCACTCCCTGGCTCTGTATCAGTTTCTCTGTGTCTCTCTCTCTCTCTGTTTCGCTCACATTCTCATTCTCAGTATCGCTCTGTCTCTCAGTACCTCTGTCAGACTCTCCATGTCCCTCTCTCTCTATTAGACACTCCTGGCTTTATCAGTCTTGTTCAGTATCTCTGTCTCACTCAATCTCCATATCTGTCTTTCTTTATGTAATCTTTGGTATTTTCTATCTCTCCGCCCTCTTGTTCACAGTCTCCCTCTCAGTCTCCCTCTCTCCCTCTTCCACTCTCTTGCAGTCTCTCTCTCTTTCTCTCTCTCCCTTTCTCTCTCTCATACACCCACAATCTCTGGAGACACAGTCTGTTACTCACCTCTGTATCTGTATTTTACACTCCGGGTTCCTCAGAGCCTCACACAGTCGCTTCACTCCAGAATCTCCCAGTGTAATATGGCCCAGGTCCAGCTGTGTCAGTGAGCGGCTTGTACTGAGAGTGGAGATCAGATCCTCGGCACAATCAGCTGTCAGTCTGTCAGTGCCCAGCCTGGGGATCAGAGACACAGAGACACGACAGGGATCAGAGTAAACACAGTGTGTATAACCCACTGTATCTCAATACATGCGTCACCGAGGGAAGGAAGAGGCCTTTGAAGCCACAAGCGGATACAGTGATGGAAATGATCCTCAGGCAGTCCTTGTCTCCATTGAGGGGGGTTCAGAGTGTTTCCTCATATACAGATGTAATACATCATCTAATAATAATCCTGGCATTGGCACAGCGCGTTACCATCTCTTCCAGGTATATTAAAAGCGCTTTACACGGTAGAGTCTAAGGTGTTACTTTATATTTTATACTTTATATTTTATGGCAGAAAATTGTAGTTCGAATGGATTATTACCCCTGGTACAGTGATCTGTGGATCCACTAACAATTGCTGGCTCCTTCTGACTGCTGGTCAACAGAGGCATGTGGAGTAAGGAAACTTGCCTAAGGATTCAGCCTGACCGGGAATCTAACGCAGATCTCTGGCTTGCGAGTCAAGGACACTAACCTCTGAGCTGTAGTCCACTGAGTGGAGTCCTGTAGCTCAGGCGTTAGATCAATCGCCTTGCAAGCTTCAGACTGTGTACGAATCCAGGCAGATCACGGTGAGGCATTGGGCAAGTTTCCTTACTCCACGCATCCAACAATAATGCATCAAAAATAACAGTTCGGTCATTTTAATCCATAGCTATTTGTGCGACGCTGCGGTGCGCAATTGGCTGCCGCATTTCACCCACAAACATACAGTCAATTTACTTTACAGTATATTCTGTGAAGCGCGTTGAGACACAGTCTAGACAACGTGAAAAGAGCTTTAAGAAGTGCAAAGCTTGTTATTATTATTATAGGACAAACACTGCAGTGTGTCAACTGACCCACTATCTCAGTACTATCGCTCTGTAGATTTTATTCTGCGGAAATTGTTTTGCCGACATGTATTTAATGTATAGATATTAAACAATAAAGCTCCTCAGCTCCAGATTTCTACACCTACACACAAGGAAACAAACGCGAACACAGCGACACAAAAAAATAGACAGATACACAAAAACACACAAAGACAAGCAGACACAAAGAAACACAGAACGACAGAGACACACACTCGCGCATAAAAGATAGAGACGCACAATCACACAGAGCACGCACACACACACACAGAAAAAATCAGTCACACACAAAACACATACATAAACACACGCACAACCCATTCAAAAAGACACATATAGATATCTCTCTCCCTCTCTCTCGCAGGCGCTCTTAATAATTTCTGTGACACTTCAAATCCAATTCAGTCTCTCGTCCTTTCTCTCTCAATCTCTCTCTGTCTTTCTCTCTCACTTTATCTCCCCTTCCCTCCCTCTCTCTCAGACTCTGTCTTTCTTTCTGTCTTTCCCAGTCTCTGGTCTCACGATCTCTCTTGAGTCTCCCAGTCTCTAACTCCTCGCTTTCTTTCTTGCTCATCAGTCACATAACTTTTCTCTATCTCTCTCAAACTATGCCGCTCTCTCTCTCTCACTCACTCTCATTCGCTCTCTCTTTCTCATTCTCTCACTTGACCATATTCGCCCTCTCTCACACGTGCTCTCATTCTCTCTCTTTCTCTCGTTCATCCTCAGTCACTATCTCCATATGTCTGTCTTGAGGGAATGAGGGTGGGAGAGATCTGAGACAGGAGCTTTGTGATAGGATGAAACTTTGGTGTTTTTGTGGTTTGAAGTGAGCTGCTATGTCCACAGATCACCACAGATTCTATTCCCTCATGGTACGACTTCTTAGTTAAACAACGTTTAGTGTGTGATCACTGAGGATGTCCCAAGGCTCTGCTCAGGAGGCGTGTGACCCGAGCTGGGAGGGGAGTGTTCGGGAGGGGGTAAGAATCGTAGGGGAGGTCGAAGAATTAAGGGGGGGGAACAGAAGGCACGGTCGAAAAGGAAAGTCTTCAAACCAGCCTTGAAAGAGGAAAGGGAGAAACAAGGCGGAGGGATCATTCTCTCTCTTTCTCTCATTCTTCCCTGTGTTAAAAGCTCCTTATATCTTTCTTGAGGGAATGATGGAGGGAAAGGTATGAGACAGGAATTTCGTGTTTGGATGAAACAATGGTGTTTTCGTAGCGTGCATTGAGCTACTATATGAGCTACTCATGTTCACACATCATCAAAGTTGCTGTTCCCCACATCGTACGGATTCCTTGTTAATCCACATTTAGTGTGTGACCACTGAGATGGGGAGGGATGGAGGCAGCTGGTGGAGGGAATGAGCTGGGGACATGCAGGATGGGGGGGGGGGAGAGTGAGATTGGGGAGTGGGAGAGCAGATTCCTTGCTAATACATATTCATTGTGTGACCACTAAGATGGCTGATGGCCTCACACTGTCACACTGATTCCTGACACAATATTCAGCTGATACCAACTGATCAGCCAGTGTCAATAACACACTGAGATATCGGGGGAATTCTCACTCGGGATCTTAAATACTCACACAGTCTGTTACTTACCCCAGTTTCTGTATTTTACACTCCGGGTTCTTCAGAGCCTCACACAGTCGCTTCACTCCTGAATCTCCTAGTTTATTATTACCGAGTCTCAGATCTGTCAGTGAGCGGTTTGTACTGAGAGTGGAGGCCAGATCCTCGATACAATCATCTGTCAGATTGTTATTGTCCAGCCTGTAGATCAGAGACACAGAGACATAATAGGGAATCACACAGACACACTTCACACAATATTCTTAAGTCCTGGTTAGTTCATAGAACAGCTGGTATTATATTAAGAGTCACGTGCGGTCATGGCTCAGAGCTTTACAGGTACAGCAATAACCTCCACATAGTCAGCTTTACAGCGGCAGAGTCTGATTGGCATCTGGTTTTGGGGGGAAGGAGGGAGGTGGAGATACAAGGTGCAGGAGGGAGAAAATCAGAGGTATGGCGGGGGGGGAGGGCGGGTTGGAAAGAGGGAGGTTGATGTAGTGAGAGGGGATGGAGAATGACCGAGTTGGGTGGTAGGTGGGAGGGAAGCTGTGTGAGTACGAAGGAGGATAAAAGAGGAAGGAAGCGGAGGTACAGGTACGGAGTGGTGGGGAGTGAGGGTGAGGGGGGGAGTGAGTTGCGAGGATGAGTGGGATGGGTGAGTGGGAGGGTGGGACGCGGGGATTGCAACAGTCGTATTCATTCTCGAAGTCGCAGGTTTTAAGGTGGGAATTGAATAAAGGGAGCAGTGTGTAGGGGGAAGGTGAGGGATTTAGTGAGAGCCAGAGGGAGAGAGAGGGCAAAGGTTATAGAGACAAAGATGTTGCAAGGTTTAGAGAGTAAAACAGAGGGTCATGTTTAGTGATTCAGTGAGCGGAAGTGATCGAAAGATAGCAACGTTTACCAATTGAGAGAGAGAGAGAAAGTTTGGAGATGTAGTCGTTTAGAACATGTCCTCTGATGGTGGATTAGGTGATGTGTGTGGTGGGTGGGGGAGGGGGTCGGTAGGAATGGGTGCCAATCAACGTTACAGGATTGGGAACTTTTGTGATGGGATGTCACGTTGGTATTTTTGTGGCATGGAGTGAGTTGCGATAGGAGAAGCGCAAGTCCACAGATCAACAAAGACGCCGTATCTCCCATGGAACAAATTCCGGGTTAAATCAACGTTTAGTGTGTGATCGTTGAGATATGGAGGGATCGAGGGAGCTGGGGGAGGTAGTGAGCTGGGGGAGGACAGGGGCGAGGGATGGAGTGAGATAGGGTTGGTGGAGAGCAGATTGCTTGCTTCTCCATGCGTGAGTGTACGTGTGGGTGTGGGGATGGTTGGGTGTGGGGGGTTGTTGTGGGAGTCTGGTGCCAATCAAAAGCTTACAGGATTGCGGAAGTAAGGAATTATAGTTGAGTCGGGGGGTGGAGTGGTGAATAGCGTGAGGAAGGGAGAGACGGAGAGACGGAGGGCATGACGGAATTCATGTGGTAGTGCGGCAGGGACGGAGGGAAGGTAGAAGTGAATATGAGAGGGAATAATTGAATGAGAGAGGGAGGGAGAGAGGCACGGAAATAGGAAGGGTTGTAGTGTGGGAGAATGGGGAGTGTGAGGAAGGGAAGCAGTCATGCAGGAAGACGGAGAGGCAGGGATGTTGGAAGAGATCGAGAGAAGGAGGGAGGGAGGGAGCGAAATAGAGATAGAAGTCTAGGACAGGAGAATTCTGATGGGATAAAATAAACAAGGTTTTCAGCCTGGTGTGAGGTGTGTCTCTTGTCCAACCCTCACCACAGTTACTTTTCCCACTAAATGGTACAGATTATTTGCAAATATACGTGTATTGTGTGACCACTGAGATGGGGAGAGATAGAGGGAGTGAGTTGTGGGATAGTGGGATCTGGGATTGAGACGGAGCGAGGAAATTAGCTTTGGGAGGGAGTGAGCTGCGGGAGAGATGGATGTAGAGCGGCACGGTGGGACTGAGTTGAGGAGAGAGAGTGAGAATGAGTGAGGTGGGCGAGAGGTGTGGAAGAGAGAGAGGCACGGATGCAGGGTCTCAGTGAGCTGAGGCAGTGAGGGAGGGAGGGAGTTGGGTGAGATAGAGCGCTGAGGGAGAGAAGGAGATAGGGGTTAGGTGAGATGGGGGAGCGGGAGAGCAGATTCCTTGCTTTTGCACGTTTATTGCGTGTTATAGGGACAACAACAACAACCTTCACACAGGGCAGCGTGTCAGACCTTAACAGTGGCAGACATTGATTGGAAGGTGGTTTTGGGGTAGGAAGCGAAGGGTAGTGAGAGGGAGTCGGAGGGAATGTGATGGAGGTAGCTGGCATGGGAGGGAGGGAGTGGGAGAGGCACCGAGTGGGGAGGTAGGTGGGAGGATGAGTCTGAGAGGGCGAAGGGGAGATGGAGACGAAGTCAAGTGAGGGAGAGTGAGGCAGCGAACTGGGGGAGAGAGGGAGGGAGGCACGGAAGGAAGGAGGGGGTGAGTTGCGTGAGAGAATTAGTAGAGTGTGAGATGGGGGAGGGAGGGAAGAAAGGGAGATGGAGGGAGGGAGGGAGGGAGGGAGGGAGGGAGGGAGGGAGGGAGGGAGGGAGGGAGGGAGGGAGGGAGGGAGGGAGGGAGGGAGGGAGGGAGGGAGGGAGGGAGGGAGGGAGGGAGGGAGGGAGGGAGGGAGCGAAGGGAGATGGAGGGAGAGAGTGAGTGAGCTGGGGGAGGGAGAGCAGTTTCCCACACATAAGTCACGAAACTTTTCTATTCCTCTCTCTCTGAAATTAAGTCGCTCTCTCTTTCTCAGTCTCTCACTTGACAATATTCGCCCCTCCCTCTCGCTCTCTCTTTCTGTTACGTTCTCTCATTCTTTCTTCAGTAAATTTGAGGGAAAGAAGGTGGGAGAGTTCCGAGACTGGAGCTTTGTGAGCTGCAAAAGGAGCTGCTCATGTTCACAGATCACCACAGATGCTGTTCCCCCCATGGCACAGATTCCCTGTTGATCCACGTTCTCGTGTGATCACTGAGATGGAGAGGGTCGGAGCTGGGGGAGAGAGAGAGCTGGAGGAGATAGACAGCTAGGGGAGAGAGGGAGGAGGGGAGTGAGATGTGGGGGAGAGGCGAGAGCAGATTCCTTGCTTTTCCATGTGTAATGTGTGATCACTGAGATGGCTGATGGCCTCACACTGTCATAATAATTCCTGACACAATATTCAGCTGATAACAACTGATCCTCCAGTTTCAATAACACACTGAGATATCGGGGGAATTCACACTCGGGATAGTATATTCTCACACAGTCTGTTACTTACTCCAGTGTCTGTATTTCACACTCCGGGTTGCTCAGAGCCTCACACAGTCGCTTCAATCCAGAATCTCCCAGATTATTTTTACTCAGGTACAGCTGCCTCAGTGAGCGGCTTGTACTGAGAGCGGAGACCAGATCATCAGTGCAGCCATCGGTCAGACTGTTACTCTTCAGCCTGGAGCAGAGACACAGAGACATGACAGGGATCAACAACAACAACAACAGTATGACATGTGTACAGAGCCTTTCACGTCAGGAGGACGTTCCAAGCAGCTGGACAGACAGTGTTTTGGAACCAAGATAGGGTCTGGGTGGGGTAGGATGAAGGCAGTGGTGGGTGGGACAGAGGGTGCTGGAAGGCTTGTTTGCTTGAAGAGGAGGGTGTTGACGTGGGTGATTAAGAAGGTGACGGACGGGGTGAGCTGGAGGGAATTTAGCATGGCGTTCCAGAGGGTGGGGGCAGCGTGGCTGAGGGGTCACCAACCAACGGAGTAACGGGCGAGGCTGGGGACATGGAACAGACCGGAGCCCACTGAGCGGACGGAGCGGGCAGGTTGGTGAGTAGCACTGAATGAGTATGAGGGCCAATGAGAGAGTGAGTGAGAGGCAATAAGAAAGCCAATGAGAGTGAGTCTGTAGTGGGAAAGCACGAAAGAGAGTCAATGAGAGTTAGTGAGTGAGTGAATGTGAGAGACAATAAGTGAATGAGTACTGTAACTAACCGCGGAAATGGCGCTCTTGCGTATATGGCCCACGCCCAACTTTTGACATTTTCTTCGTGAAGAAAAAGGAAGCATTTTTGATCATATTGCCGGCAGAAGGGAGGGAGGGAGGAGAGACAGGTAGGGAGGGAGAGAGAGAGAGGGAGGCAAGCAGGGATGGAGAGAGAGAGAGAGGGAGGGAGGGAGGGTGGGAGTGAGGTGGGGAGGGAGAGAAGGAGGGAGGGAGGCAGGGAGGGAGAGAGGGAGGCAGGCAGGCAGTGAGGGAGAGAGGGACGCAGAAAGCCAGGTAGGGATAGAGAGAGGCAGGCAGGCAGGGAGGGAGAGAGGGAGGTAGGCAGCCAGGGAGGGAGGGAGAGAGAGATGGAAGGAGGCAGGCAGGGAGGGAGAGAGGGAGGCAGGCAGGGAGGGATCGAGAGAGGGAGGCAGGGAGCCAAGCAGGGAGGGAGCGAGAGAGAGAGAGAGAGAGAGAAGGTGGCAGGCAGGGAGGGAGGGAGAGAGAGATAGAGAGTGGGAGGCAGGCAGGGAGGGAGGCAGGCAGGGAGGGAGGCAGGAGAGGGAGGGAGGCAGGCAGGAGAGGGAGGGAGGCAGGCAGACTGGGTTAGGCAGAAGGCAGGCAGCAGGCACAGCACTGAAGTTCGCTGCTGTTGCCGCTGCCCGGGGCGGCCGAGGTCGAAGCCCCAACACCCACTCCCCCCAACCCCCGCCGGACACTGAACAAGCCAAGGCTGACAGTGCGCCGGCCGCCCCTCCTGTTTACTGTATTTCCGAGACTCAAAATTTCTTGTACCTTCGTATAGGGCGCACCCCCAACTTTCGAGATCTTGCGACGTGAAAAAAAAGTGCGCCTTATACGCGGTTGTGTACGGTATATGTGTGTGAAAGTGAGAGTGGGATTGAATGGGTGTGTGTGACTCGATGACTTGAGGTAGGGAGGGATGGAAGGAAGGGAGAAGGTGGGGATAGTGCGGGAGAATGAGAGAGGTTGGGTGGGTTTAGGTGAGTGAGTGGAAAGGAGGGAGGGGTATAACCTAAAGCTGCATAACTTATACCCTGTGAGAGGTCGGGCTGGAAAACATCCCCCTGTTTTGTGGCTTGGACACAACCTGCAAATACGGTTTCTCAGCTCTGAACGTCAACTCATCATGGGCGACTTCAACTTACACCTAAACTCCCTTGCACTACCGGCTCCGATTTCACTGTCCTCCTCTCCTCCCTAAACCTCACACTCTACAACAACTCCGAGACTCACAAGAGCTGCCGCACTCTCGTCCTGATCACCAACGGCTTTGACATTTCCGACCTCAGCATCACGGACAAGGCCATCTGGGACCACTTTCTCGTCTCCTTCTCATCTGCGATCCCTCGCCCCTCCACGAAGCCCTCAAGTGTACTTTTCCTCCCATGGAAAAGATTACCCCCTGAGACCCTCACAGAGGCCGACACATCCTCTGATCTCCGACCCCTCTGGCCTTCCACGCACAGTGATGCTGAAGCAGCTGTCCAGCTGCTCCACGATCGCCTCTCCTCCACCTTCGAATCTCTCATCCCACTGAAATCCTGGTCCACCTCCAATCCCACCCACTCCGCCTGGTACAACACTTATCTCCGCACCCTTAAATCCCAAAACCGGATGCTCGAGCGCAGGTGGCAGAAAACCAGCCTCATGTATCACCAACATCTGTGGCACAAGCATCTCCACAGTTACCGCCGTTCCCTGTCTGTGCAAAAACGGCCTACTATTCTATCATCATCCTGGAGGCAAACAACAACACTAAAGTCCTCTTCTCCACCACCCACTGCCTCCTCCGTGCACCACCCTCAGGCCTCCTCAATCCTCACTTCAAACGTGAAGTTCCTGGCTACTCCATGTTCAGTGTGTGATCACTGAAATGACTGATGGCCTCACACTGTCACACTGATTCCTGACACAATATTCAGCTGATACCAACTGATCAGCCATTGTCAGTAACACACTGAGGTATCGGGGAAATCCACACTCGGGATATTATATCCTCACACAGTCTGTTACTTACACCAGTGTCTGTATTTTACACTCCGGGTTCCTCAGAGCCTCACACAGTGACTTCACTCCAGAATCTCCCAGATTATTATTGTCCAGGTTGAGCCATGTCAGTGAGCGGTTTGTACTGAGAGCGGAAGCCAGACCCTCGGTACAATCAGCCGTCAGCTTGTTACTGTTCAGCCTGGACACCAGAGAAACAGGACAGGGATCAGAGTTCTCTACACAGTGTAGAGAACAACAATAAAATGACACGTATATACCACCTTTCACGTCGGAAGCACATCGCAAGGCGCTGTACAATCTGTGTTTTGGCCGAAGCCGGGATCGGGGAGGATGGAGAAATGAGGGCGCAAGGAATGAGAACCTTGGCATCCATGGATGCCAGTGTGGGACAGTGTCGGCCTTATTGGGAGCCAAAGGTCTGACACACACTGGGCAGCTCCAGATAGACAACGAGACACAAACCTGTCACGGTTCACAATAACAGACTGTGGAGCTTTAGCTGGTTACACTCAAGCCGTCACCGCAACACACACCGTGTGCCCCAGCCCACTCCCTGCCTCCAAACCTTGTCTGTTTGTATCTGCCCCCAATCTGCTCCAGCAGAGATGGGCAGATTGTGCCTCGCGGGTGATGGGGGGGGTTGGGGGTGATACTATATGGTGGCGTAGCATGGCCTCGAGCAGCCAGTTGTCCATAGTTGTGCTACAGAATTAGCTGAGCTGAGAATGTTGCTCTCTGTATGGATAGTGGAAAATCTCTCTACGAGACAGACAGACACGTGTCAAACACTCAGCATCTGATATAGTAACCAATAAACACTGTCTTGGATTCTCATGTTTGACAACAATCCGCCACTTTACTGACAAAACACACAGTCTCTATACTGTCCACTGTCATGCACGTTGAGATGCCTGGATGTTGCGAATAGTTGCTTTCTAAAGCAGTAAATACTATGAATGTTTATTATCGTTAATCTATTTACCATCCTCGCAGTGTGAAGTGAGATTGCGAGAGAGCGAGCGAGCGAGGGATTGTGGAAGGCAGTGAGTGAATGAGCGATAGATCGTGTGAGTGATAGAGTACAAGTGAGTGAGGGAGCGAGAGATTGGTCAGTCTGGGACAGACATTTTGGGATGATATCAAACGAACGTGTTGTTCAGGTTGGATAGAGCTGGGGTAGGAGCTGCTCGTGTCCACACATCACCACAGCTGCTATTCCCAACACATAGTGCACATTCCTTGCTAATCCATGATCAGTATGTGATCACTGAAATGACTGATGGCCTCACACTGTCACACTGATTCCTGACACAATATTCAGCTGATACCAACTGATCAGCCAGTGTCAATAACACACTGAGATATCGGGCGAATTCACACTCGGGATATTATATTCTCACACAGTCTGTTACTTACCCCAGTGTCTGTATTTTACACGCCGGGTTCCTCAGAGCCTCACACAGTGACTTCACTCCAGAATCTCCCAGATTATTGCCCTCCAGCCTGGACACAGAGACAGAGACACAGTGAATATAGTGTAACAAATACAATACACACTAGCATCTACAGGAGCTGGGAACAGGATCAGACACCTGACTGTGGACACACACACACACACACATCGTTACTAAGTCCTGGTTGTTTCAAACAAACACTGACATTTATATTATATTCGCATAGTGTGATATGGTTAAAGGGATGGGTTTAGAAGGTAAGAGCGAGTGAGGCAGAGAGAGAAAGAGAGGTTTTACCTCATGAGGTTTTCTCTGTGTCTCTTTCATTCTCTCTCCCTCTTTACTGCTCTCTCTTTCTGTGCTCCGTACGTTTCTCTCTCAATCTCACTCCCTCTTCCCGACTCTCTGTATCTCTGTACTTCTTTCTCTCACACTATGTTTAGTGACCAGCGCAGATTTTCTCTGTCAGTCTTGCTCTTCCAAACAGTATTTCTGACTCTGTTATACTTCTTGTCTCTGTATCAGTTTCTCTGTTTCTGTGTCTCTCTGGGTCCATTCAGAATCTATCTCCCAGGCCCCCAATTTCCCATTTTCTCTCTTAGACTCTCCTCACTTTATCAGTCTCATTCAGTAACTCTGTCTCACTCAATCTCTATATCTGACTTTCTCAATGTCATCTCTGATTCCTCCTATCTCTCCCCCTCTCATTCGCAGTTTCCCACTCAGTCTCACTCTCTCTCTCTTCCACTCTCTTACAGCCACTCTCTCCCTCTATTATACACGCACAATCTCTGGAGACACAAATATTACTTACCCCTCTATCTGTATTTTACACTCCTGGTTCCTCAGAGCCTCACACAGTCGCTTCACTCCAGAAACTCCGAGTTTAATACGGCCCAGTTCCAGCTGTGTCAGTGATCGGCTTGTGCTGAGAGTGTAGAACAACTCCTCCGCACAATCAGACGATATCACACTCTTGGCATTATCAGCTCTCAGACGGTTAGTGCCGAGCCTGGAGATCAGAGACACAGAGACACGACAGGGATCAGAGTGAACACAGTGTGTATAACCCTCTGAATCTCACTACAGGCGTCTCCCAGGGAAGGACGAGGCGTTTGAAGCCACAATCGGATACAGAGATGGAATTGATCCTCAGGCAGTCCCTGTCTTCAGCGAGGGGGATTCAGAGGGTTTCTTGAGACACCGATACAATACGTTATCTAATACTATTCGTGGCATTCATACAGCGCGTTATCATATCTTTCCACGTGTCTCAAAGCGCTTTATAGGGTAAAGTCTAAAGTGAGTTTACTGTATATTTCAAGACAGAAAATTAAATTGAGATGGATTATTACCCCTGGTATAGTGATCTGTGAATCCAACAACAACTGGGTTCCGACTGAATGCTGGTAAACAGCGGCGTGTGGATTATGGAAATTTGCCTAAGATTTCACCCTGACTGGCTATCTAACGCAGGTCGCTTGCTTGCGCGTCGAGGTCTCTAACCACTGAGCTGTATCCCACTGAGTGGAATCCTGTAGCTCAGGGGATAGATCAGTCGCCTTGCAAGCTTCAGACTGTGTACGAACCGAGGAATGTCAGGGCGAGATATTGGGCAAGTTTCCTTACTCCACACATCCAATAATAATCCCTAAAAAATAACAATTCGGTTAGTTTAACCCGTCACTGTTTGTGCGACACTGCTGGTCGCAGTTGGCTGCCGCATTTCACCCACAAACATACAGTCAATTTAATTTACAGTATATTCTGTGAAGCTCTTTGAGAAACAGTCAAGGAAACGTGAAAAGCGCTGTATGAAATGCAAAGTTTGTTATTATTATTAGTAGTAGTAGTATAGCACAAACACTGCAGTTTGTGAGCTGACTCACACTATCTCAGTAATAACGCTCTGTAGATTTTATTCTGGATAAGTTATTTTGCTGACATATATTTAATGTATAGATATTAAACAATAAAGTTCCTCAGGTGCAGATTTCTGCACTTGCAGGCAAACAAACAAACGCAAACACAGAGACACAACAAACACAGAGAGATACACAAAAACAAACAAAGACAAGCACACACAAAGAAACACAGAACGACAGAAAGCCACACCTACGCGCATAAAACACAGAGAAACGCACAACAACAACAACAACTTGCACTTATAAAGAGCGCCTTTCACGTCGGGAGGACGTCCCAAGGCGCTGCACAGGAGGCGTGTGACCCGATCTGGGCGGCGAGTGTTCGGGAGGGGGTAAAAAACGTAGGGGAGGTCGAAGAATTCAGGGGGGGAACAGAAGGCACGGTCGAAAAGGAAATTCTTCAAGCCGGCCTTGAAAGAGGAAAGGGAGGAAACAAGGCGGAGGGATTGGTGGATGGAGTTCCAAAGGGTGGGAGCGGATTAACTGAAGGCCCGGCCTCCAATGGTGGGGCGGTTCGGGCGGGGGGCTTGCAGCAGGCCAAGCCCTGCTGAACGGAGGGTCCAGGTGGGCTTGTAGGGGGAGAGTAGGTCGGAAAGATAGGGCGGGGCAATGCCATGTATGGCCTTGATGGTGAGGACGAGGATCTTGAACTCGATCCTCTGGAGGACGGGGAGCCAGTGGAGACGGTCGAGGATGGGGGTTATGTGGTCGCGGAGGCGGGTGCAGGGTATTACACGGGCTGCACAATCACACAGAGCACGAACAAACACGCAGAGAGGAAATTCGGGCACACACAAATCCAATACATAACTACAAGCATAACCACACACACACAAACACACGCACATCCCATACACAAAGACATATACAGATATCTCTCTCGCCCTCTCTCTCGCGGGCGCTCTTATTGCTCTCTGTCTCACTCCAACTCAGTCTCTCCTCCTTTCTCTCTCAATCACTCTCTATCTATTTCTCTCACTTCATCGGTATCTATCCCTCTCTCCCTCTCAGACTCTGTCTTTGGTTGTCTCTTTCCCAGTCTCTCTGCTTTCACAATCTCTCTCTCTCTCAGTCTCCCAGTCTCTCTCTCATTGCTTTCTTTCTTGCTTACAATTCACTCACATTTTCTCTCTCGCTCTCTCAAACTACATTACTGTCTCTCTCTCACTCTCATTCGCTCTCTCTTTCTCAGTCTTTCACTTGACCATATTCGACCTCTCTCTATCATTCTCTCTTTCTCTCATTCTTTCCTGTGTTAATATCTCCTTATATCTTTCTTGAGGGAATGAGGGTGGGAAAGGTCTGAGACAGGAATTACGTGTTTAGATGAAACGATGGTGTTTTCGTAGCGCACAGTGAGCTACGATATGAGCTACTCATTTTCACACATCATCACAGTTGCTGTTCCCCACATCGTACGGATTCCTTGTTAATCCACATTTAGTGTGTGATCACTGAGATGGGGAGGGATGGAGGCAGCTCGTGGAGGGAATGAACTGGGGACATGTGGGATGGAGGGGGGGGGGGGGGAGTGCGATTGGGGAGTGGGAGAGCAGATTCCATGCTAATACATGTTCAGTGTGTGATCACTGAGATGGCTGATGGCCTCACACTGTCACACTGATTCCTGACACAATATTCAGCTGATACCAACTGATCAGCCAGTGTCAATAACACACTGAGATATCGGGAGAATTCACACTCGGGATATTATATACTCACACAGTCTGTTACTTACCCCAGTTTATGTATTTTGCACTCCGGGTTACTCAGAGCCTCACACAGTCGCTTCACTCCTGAATCTCCTAGTTTATTATTACCGAGTCTCAGATCTGTCAGTGAGCGGTTTGTACTGAGAGTGGAGGCCAGATCCTCGATACAATCATCTGTCAGATTGTTATTGTCCAGCCTGGAGATCAGAGACACAGAGACATAATAGGGAATCACACAGACACACTTCACACAATATTCTTAAGTCCTGGTTAGTTCATAGAACAGCTGGTATTATATTAAGAGTCACGTGCGGTCATGGCTCAGAGCTTTACAGGTACAGCAATAACCTCCACATAGTCAGCTTTACAGCGGCAGAGTCTGATTGGCATCTGGTTTTGGGGGGAAGGAGGGAGGTGGAGATACAAGGTGCAGGAGGGAGAAAATCAGAGGTATGGCGGGGGGGGAGGGCGGGTTGGAAAGAGGGAGGTTGATGTAGTGAGAGGGGATGGAGAATGACCGAGTTGGGTGGTAGGTGGGAGGGAAGCTGTGTGAGTACGAAGGAGGATAAAAGAGGAAGGAAGCGGAGGTACAGGTACGGAGTGGTGGGGAGTGAGGGTGAGGGGGGGAGTGAGTTGCGAGGATGAGTGGGATGGGTGAGTGGGAGGGTGGGACGCGGGGATTGCAACAGTCGTATTCATTCTCGAAGTCGCAGGTTTTAAGGTGGGAATTGAATAAAGGGAGCAGTGTGTAGGGGGAAGGTGAGGGATTTAGTGAGAGCCAGAGGGAGAGAGAGGGCAAAGGTTATAGAGACAAAGATGTTGCAAGGTTTAGAGAGTAAAACAGAGGGTCATGTTTAGTGATTCAGTGAGCGGAAGTGATCGAAAGATAGCAACGTTTACCAATTGAGAGAGAGAGAGAAAGTTTGGAGATGTAGTCGTTTAGAACATGTCCTCTGATGGTGGATTAGGTGATGTGTGTGGTGGGTGGGGGAGGGGGTCGGTAGGAATGGGTGCCAATCAACGTTACAGGATTGGGAACTTTTGTGATGGGATGTCACGTTGGTATTTTTGTGGCATGGAGTGAGTTGCGATAGGAGAAGCGCAAGTCCACAGATCAACAAAGACGCCGTATCTCCCATGGAACAAATTCCGGGTTAAATCAACGTTTAGTGTGTGATCGTTGAGATATGGAGGGATCGAGGGAGCTGGGGGAGGTAGTGAGCTGGGGGAGGACAGGGGCGAGGGATGGAGTGAGATAGGGTTGGTGGAGAGCAGATTGCTTGCTTCTCCATGCGTGAGTGTACGTGTGGGTGTGGGGATGGTTGGGTGTGGGGGGTTGTTGTGGGAGTCTGGTGCCAATCAAAAGCTTACAGGATTGCGGAAGTAAGGAATTATAGTTGAGTCGGGGGGTGGAGTGGTGAATAGCGTGAGGAAGGGAGAGACGGAGAGACGGAGGGCATGACGGAATTCATGTGGTAGTGCGGCAGGGACGGAGGGAAGGTAGAAGTGAATATGAGAGGGAATAATTGAATGAGAGAGGGAGGGAGAGAGGCACGGAAATAGGAAGGGTTGTAGTGTGGGAGAATGGGGAGTGTGAGGAACGGAAGCAGTCATGCAGGAAGACGGAGAGGCAGGGATGTTGGAAGAGATCGAGAGAAGGAGGGAGGGAGGGAGCGAAATAGAGATAGAAGTCTAGGACAGGAGAATTCTGATGGGATAAAATAAACAAGGTTTTCAGCCTGGTGTGAGGTGTGTCTCTTGTCCAACCCTCACCACAGTTACTTTTCCCACTAAATGGTACAGATTATTTGCAAATATACGTGTATTGTGTGACCACTGAGATGGGGAGAGATAGAGGGAGTGAGTTGTGGGATAGTGGGATCTGGGATTGAGACGGAGCGAGGAAATTAGCTTTGGGAGGGAGTGAGCTGCGGGAGAGATGGATGTAGAGCGGCACGGTGGGACTGAGTTGAGGAGAGAGAGTGAGAATGAGTGAGGTGGGCGAGAGGTGTGGAAGAGAGAGAGGCACGGATGCAGGGTCTCAGTGAGCTGAGGCAGTGAGGGAGGGAGGGAGTTGGGTGAGATAGAGCGCTGAGGGAGAGAAGGAGATAGGGGTTAGGTGAGATGGGGGAGCGGGAGAGCAGATTCCTTGCTTTTGCACGTTTATTGCGTGTTATAGGGACAACAACAACAACCTTCACACAGGGCAGCGTGTCAGACCTTAACAGTGGCAGACATAGATTGGAAGGTGGTTTTGGGGTAGGAAGCGAAGGGTAGTGAGAGGGAGTCGGAGGGAATGTGATGGAGGTAGCTGGCATGGGAGGGAGGGAGTGGGAGAGGCACCGAGTGGGGAGGTAGGTGGGAGGATGAGTCTGAGAGGGCGAAGGGGAGATGGAGACGAAGTCAAGTGAGGGAGAGTGAGGCAGCGAACTGGGGGAGAGAGGGAGGGAGGCACGGAAGGAAGGAGGGGGTGAGTTGCGTGAGAGAATTAGTAGAGTGTGAGATGGGGGAGGGAGGGAAGAAAGGGAGATGGAGGGAGGGAGGGAGGGAGGGAGGGAGGGAGGGAGGGAGGGAGGGAGGGAGGGAGGGAGGGAGGGAGGGAGGGAGGGAGGGAGGGAGGGAGGGAGGGAGGGAGGGAGGGAGGGAGGGAGCGAAGGGAGATGGAGGGAGAGAGTGAGTGAGCTGGGGGAGGGAGAGCAGTTTCCCACACATAAGTCACGAAACTTTTCTATTCCTCTCTCTCTGAAATTAAGTCGCTCTCTCTTTCTCAGTCTCTCACTTGACAATATTCGCCCCTCCCTCTCGCTCTCTCTTTCTGTTACGTTCTCTCATTCTTTCTTCAGTAAATTTGAGGGAAAGAAGGTGGGAGAGTTCCGAGACTGGAGCTTTGTGAGCTGCAAAAGGAGCTGCTCATGTTCACAGATCACCACAGATGCTGTTCCCCCCATGGCACAGATTCCCTGTTGATCCACGTTCTCGTGTGATCACTGAGATGGAGAGGGTCGGAGCTGGGGGAGAGAGAGAGCTGGAGGAGATAGACAGCTAGGGGAGAGAGGGAGGAGGGGAGTGAGATGTGGGGGAGAGGCGAGAGCAGATTCCTTGCTTTTCCATGTGTAATGTGTGATCACTGAGATGGCTGATGGCCTCACACTGTCATAATAATTCCTGACACAATATTCAGCTGATAACAACTGATCCTCCAGTGTCAATAACACACTGAGATATCGGGGGAATTCACACTCGGGATAGTATATTCTCACACAGTCTGTTACTTACTCCAGTGTCTGTATTTCACACTCCGGGTTGCTCAGAGCCTCACACAGTCGCTTCAATCCAGAATCTCCCAGATTATTTTTACTCAGGTACAGCTGCCTCAGTGAGCGGCTTGTACTGAGAGCGGAGACCAGATCATCAGTGCAGCCATCGGTCAGACTGTTACTCTTCAGCCTGGAGCAGAGACACAGAGACATGACAGGGATCAACAACAACAACAACAGTATGACATGTGTACAGAGCCTTTCACGTCAGGAGGACGTTCCAAGCAGCTGGACAGACAGTGTTTTGGAACCAAGATAGGGTCTGGGTGGGGTAGGATGAAGGCAGGGGTGGGTGGGACAGAGGGTGCTGGAAGGCTTGTTTGCTTGAAGAGGAGGGTGTTGACGTGGGTGATTAAGAAGGTGACGGACGGGGTGAGCTGGAGGGAATTTAGCATGGCGTTCCAGAGGGTGGGGGCAGCGTGGCTGAGGGGTCACCAACCAACGGAGTAACGGGCGAGGCTGGGGACATGGAACAGACCGGAGCCCACTGAGCGGACGGAGCGGGCAGGTTGGTGAGTAGCACTGAATGAGTATGAGGGCCAATGAGAGAGTGAGTGAGAGGCAATAAGAAAGCCAATGAGAGTGAGTCTGTAGTGGGAAAGCACGAAAGAGAGTCAATGAGAGTTAGTGAGTGAGTGAATGTGAGAGACAATAAGTGAATGAGTACTGTAACTAACCGCGGAAATGGCGCTCTTGCGTATATGGCCCACGCCCAACTTTTGACATTTTCTTCGTGAAGAAAAAGGAAGCATTTTTGATCATATTGCCGGCAGAAGGGAGGGAGGGAGGAGAGACAGGTAGGGAGGGAGAGAGAGAGAGGGAGGCAAGCAGGGATGGAGAGAGAGAGAGAGGGAGGGAGGGAGGGTGGGAGTGAGGTGGGGAGGGAGAGAAGGAGGGAGGGAGGCAGGGAGGGAGAGAGGGAGGCAGGCAGGCAGTGAGGGAGAGAGGGACGCAGAAAGCCAGGTAGGGATAGAGAGAGGCAGGCAGGCAGGGAGGGAGAGAGGGAGGTAGGCAGCCAGGGAGGGAGGGAGAGAGAGATGGAAGGAGGCAGGCAGGGAGGGAGAGAGGGAGGCAGGCAGGGAGGGATCGAGAGAGGGAGGCAGGGAGCCAAGCAGGGAGGGAGCGAGAGAGAGAGAGAGAGAGAGAAGGTGGCAGGCAGGGAGGGAGGGAGAGAGAGATAGAGAGTGGGAGGCAGGCAGGGAGGGAGGCAGGCAGGGAGGGAGGCAGGAGAGGGAGGGAGGCAGGCAGGAGAGGGAGGGAGGCAGGCAGACTGGGTTAGGCAGAAGGCAGGCAGCAGGCACAGCACTGAAGTTCGCTGCTGTTGCCGCTGCCCGGGGCGGCCGAGGTCGAAGCCCCAACACCCGCTCCCCCCAACCCCCGCCGGACACTGAACAAGCCAAGGCTGACAGTGCGCCGGCCGCCCCTCCTGTTTACTGTATTTCCGAGACTCAAAATTTCTTGTACCTTCGTATAGGGCGCACCCCCAACTTTCGAGATCTTGCGACGTGAAAAAAAAGTGCGCCTTATACGCGGTTGTGTACGGTATATGTGTGTGAAAGTGAGAGTGGGATTGAATGGGTGTGTGTGACTCGATGACTTGAGGTAGGGAGGGATGGAAGGAAGGGAGAAGGTGGGGATAGTGCGGGAGAATGAGAGAGGTTGGGTGGGTTTAGGTGAGTGAGTGGAAAGGAGGGAGGGGTATAACCTAAAGCTGCATAACTTATACCCTGTGAGAGGTCGGGCTGGAAAACATCCCCCTGTTTTGTGGCTTGGACACAACCTGCAAATACGGTTTCTCAGCTCTGAACGTCAACTCATCATGGGCGACTTCAACTTACACCTAAACTCCCTTGCACTACCGGCTCCGATTTCACTGTCCTCCTCTCCTCCCTAAACCTCACACTCTACAACAACTCCGAGACTCACAAGAGCTGCCGCACTCTCGTCCTGATCACCAACGGCTTTGACATTTCCGACCTCAGCATCACGGACAAGGCCATCTGGGACCACTTTCTCGTCTCCTTCTCATCTGCGATCCCTCGCCCCTCCACGAAGCCCTCAAGTGTACTTTTCCTCCCATGGAAAAGATTACGCCCTGAGACCCTCACAGAGGCCGACACATCCTCTGATCTCCGACCCCTCTGGCCTTCCACGCACAGTGATGCTGAAGCAGCTGTCCAGCTGCTCCACGATCGCCTCTCCTCCACCTTCGAATCTCTCATCCCACTGAAATCCTGGTCCACCTCCAATCCCACCCACTCCGCCTGGTACAACACTTATCTCCGCACCCTTAAATCCCAAAACCGGATGCTCGAGCGCAGGTGGCAGAAAACCAGCCTCATGTATCACCAACATCTGTGGCACAAGCATCTCCACAGTTACCGCCGTTCCCTGTCTGTGCAAAAACGGCCTACTATTCTATCATCATCCTGGAGGCAAACAACAACACTAAAGTCCTCTTCTCCACCACCCACTGCCTCCTCCGAGCACCACCCTCAGGCCTCCTCAATCCTCACTTCAAACGTGAAGTTCCTGGCTACTCCATGTTCAGTGTGTGATCACTGAAATGACTGATGGCCTCACACTGTCACACTGATTCCTGACACAATATTCAGCTGATACCAACTGATCAGCCATTGTCAGTAACACACTGAGGTATCGGGGAAATCCACACTCGGGATATTATATCCTCACACAGTCTGTTACTTACACCAGTGTCTGTATTTTACACTCCGGGTTCCTCAGAGCCTCACACAGTGACTTCACTCCAGAATCTCCCAGATTATTATTGTCCAGGTTGAGCCATGTCAGTGAGCGGTTTGTACTGAGAGCGGAGGCCAGACCCTCGGTACAATCAGCCGTCAGCTTGTTACTGTTCAGCCTGGACACCAGAGAAACATGACAGAGATCAGAGTAAACACAATGCAGAGAACAACAATAAATCGACACGTTTATACCACCTTTCACGTCGGAAGCACATCGCAAGGCGCTGTACAATCAGTGTTTCGGTGGAAGCCGGGATCGGGGAGGATGGAGAAAAGAGGGCGCAAGGAAAGAGAACCTTGGCATCCATGGATGCCAGTGTGGGACAGTGTCGGCCTTATTGGGAGCCAAAGGTCTGACACACACTGGGCAGCTCCAGATAGACAACGAGACACAAACCAATTACGGTTCACAATAATTGACTGTGGAGGTTTAGCTGGTTAAACTACAGCTGTCACCGCAACACACACCGAATGCCCCAGCCCACAACCTGCCTCCAAATCTCGTCTGTTTGTATCTGCCCCCAATCTGCTCCAGCAGGGATGGGCAGATTGTGCCTCACGGGTGATGGTGGGGGGGGGGTGGTGATACTTTATGGTGGCGTAGCATGGCCTCGGGCAGCCAGTTGTCCATAGTTGTGCTACAGAATTAGCTGAGCTGAGAATGTTGCTCTCTGTATGGATAGTGGAAGATCTCTCTACGAGACAGACAGACACGTGTCCAACACTCAGGATCTGATATAGTAACCAATAAACACTGTCTTGGGTTCTCATGTTTGACAACAATCCGCCACTTTATTGACAAAACTCACGGTCTCTACATTGTCCACTGTTATGCACGTTGAGATGCCTGGATGATGCGAATAGTTGCTTTCAAAAGCAGTAAATACTATGAATGTTTATTATTGTTAAACTTTTTACCATCCTCGCAGTGTGAAATGAGTTAGCAAGAGACCGAGCGAGCAAGCGATGGATTGGGGAAGGCAGTGAGTGAATGAGCGATAGAGCGTGTGAGTGATAGAGAGTACACGTGAGTGAGGGAGCAAGAGATTGGTCACTCTGGGAAATACATTTTGGGATGATATCAAACGAAGGTGGTGTTTAGGTTGGATAGAGCTAGGCTAGGAGCTGCTCGTGTCCACACATCACCACAGCTGCTGGTCCCACCACATAGCTCACATTCCTTGCTAATCTATGTTCAGTGTGTGATCACTGAGATGGCTGATGGCCTCACACTGTCACGTTGATTCCTGACACAATATTCAGCTGCTACCAACTGATCAGCCAGTGTCAATAACACACTGAGATATCGGGGGAATTCACACTCGGGATATTATATTCTCACGCAGTCTGTTGCTTACTACAGTGACTGTATTTTACACTCCGGGTTCCTCAGAGCCTCACACAGTGACTTCACTCCAGAATCTCCCAGATTATTAGAATTGAGGTAGAGCGCTGTCAGTGCGGTTTGCACTGAGAGCAGAGGCCAGATCCTCGGTACGATCAGCCGTCAGCTTGTTACTATTGAGCCTGGATATCAGAGACGCAGAAACATAAAATGGATCATTTGGAGGCTCAGGGACACCACAGCGTGTGTAGCTGGCGGGGAGGGGTGGGAGATTAGCTGTGGACGAAAAGGAGACTTGAGTTGAGACTTGAACAAACCCAGGGAGGTGGCGATGTGGAGGAATTTCCAACTGTGCCAGTCAATGTCGCTTTAGAATCTTAGCATTGGTACTATCCACACCTGCTCAGGATAATAATGAGCTGTGTTTAGAGCCAGCTACTGACACCAAGTCCACAGTCTGTTACTTACTCCAGTGTCTGTATTTTACACTCCGGGTTCCTCAGAGCCTCACACAGTGACTTCACTCCAGAATCTCCCAGATTATTGCCCTCCAGACTGGACACAGAGACAGAGATACAGTGAATATAGTGTAACAAATACAATACACACTAGCATCTACAGGAGCTGGGAACTGGATCAGACACCTGACCGTGCACACACACACACACACACATCGTTACTAAGTCCTGGTTGGTTCAAACAAACACTGACATTTATATTATATTCGCATAGTGTGATATGGTTAAAGGGATGGGTTTAGAATTTAAGAGCGAGTGAGGCAGAGAGAGAAAGAGAGGTTTTACCTCATGAGATTTTCTCGGTGTCTCTTTCATTCTCTCTCCCTCTTTACTGCTCTCTCTTTCTGTGCTCCGTACGTTTCTCTCTCACTCTATCTCACTCCCTCTTCCCAACTCTCTGTATCTCCGTACTTCTTTCTCTCACACTCTCTTTAGTGACCAGCGCAGAATTTCTCTGTCAGTCTTTGTCTGTCTTACAGTATTTCTGTCTGTGTTGTACTTCTTGTCTCTATATCGGTTTCTCTGTTTCTGTGTCTCTCTGGGTCCTCTCAGAATCTATCTCCCAGGCCCTCAATTTCCCAGTTTCTCTCTTAGACTCTCCTCACTTTATCAGTCTCGCTCAGTAAGTCTGTCTCACTCAATCTCTACATCTGACTTTCCCAATGTGATCTCTGATTCTTTCTGTCTCTCCCCCTCTCATTCGCAGTTTCCCATTCAGTCTCACTCTC
Organism: Hydrolagus colliei; assembly: GCA_035084275.1. Classification (NCBI taxonomy): domain Eukaryota; kingdom Metazoa; phylum Chordata; class Chondrichthyes; order Chimaeriformes; family Chimaeridae; genus Hydrolagus; species Hydrolagus colliei. Next base: position 170,216 of record JAYJKW010000386.1, on the reverse strand, counting down.
TCCTCCACTCTCTTACAGGCACTATCTCTCTCTCTATTATACACGCACAATCTCTGGAGACACAAATATTACTTACCCCTCTATCTGTATTTTACACTCCTGGTTCCTCAGAGCCTCACACAGTCGCTTCACTCCAGAAACTCCGAGGTTAATACGGCCCAGTTCCAGCTGTGTCAGTGAGCGGCTTGTGCTGAGAGTGTAGAACAACTCCTCCGCACAATCAGACGATATCACACTCTTGGCATTATCAGCTCTCAGACGGTTAGTGCCGAGCCTGGAGATCAGAGACACAGAGACACGACAGGGATCAGAGTGAACACAGTGTGTATAACCCTCTGAATCTCACTTCAGGCGTCTCCCAGGGAAGGACGAGGCGTTTGAAGCCACAATCGGATACAGAGATGGAATTGATCCTCAGGAAGTCCCTGTCTTCAGCGAGGCGGATTCAGAGGGTTTCTTGAGACACCGATACAATACGTTATCTAATACTAATCATGGCATTCATACAGCGCGTTATCATATCTTTCCACGTGTCTCAAAGCGCTTTATAGGGTAAAGTCTAAAGTGAGTTTACTGTATATTTCAAGACAGAAAATTATAGTTGAGATGGATTATTACCCCTGGTATAGTGATCTGTGAATCCAACAACAACTGGGTTCCGACTGAATGCTGGTAAACAGCGGCGTGTGGATTATGGAAATTTGCCTAAGATTTCACCCTGACTGGCTATCTAACGCAGGTCGCTTGCTTGCACGTCGAAGTCTCTAACCACTGAGCTGTATCCCACTGAGTGGAATCCTGTAGCTCAGGGGATAGATCAGTCGCCTTGCAAGCTTCAGACTGTGTACGAACCGAGGAATGTCAGGGCGAGATATTGGGCAAGTTTCCTTACTCCACACATCCAATAATAATCCCTAAAAAATAACAATTCGGTTAGTTTAATCCGTAGCTGTTTGTGCGACACTGCTGGTCGCAGTTGGCTGCCGCATTTCACCCACAAACATACGTCAATTTAATTTACAGTATATTCTGTGAAGCTCTTTGAGAAACAGTCAAGGAAACGTGAAAAGCGCTGTATGAAATGCAAAGTTTGTTATTATTATTATTAGTAGTAGTATAGCACAAACACTGCAGTTTGTGAGCTGACTCACACTATCTCAGTAATAACGCTCTGTAGATTTTATTCTGGATAAGTTATTTTGCTGACATATATTTAATGTATAGATATTAAACAATAAAGTTCCTCCGGTGCAGATTTCTGCACTTGCAGGCAAACAAACAAACGCAAACACAGAGACACAACAAACACAGAGAGATACACAAAAACAAACAAAGACAAGCACACACAAAGAAACACAGAATGACAGAAAGCCACAGCTACGCGCATAACACACAGAGAGACGCACAACAACAACAACAACAAAAACAACTTGCACTTATAAAGAGCACCTTTCACGTCGGGAGGACGTCCCAAGGCGCTGCACAGGAGGCGTGTGACCCGATCTGGGCGGCGAGTGTTCGGGAGGGGGTAAAAAACGTAGGGGAGGTCGAAGAATTCAGGGGGGGAACAGAAGGCACGGTCGAAAAGGAAATTCTTCAAACCGGCCTTGAACGAGGAAAGGGAGGAAACAAGGTGGAGGGATTGGGGGATGGAGTTCCAAAGGGTGGGAGCGGATTAACTGAAGGCCCGGCCTCCAATGGTGGGGCGGTTAGGACAGGGGGCTTGGAGCAGGCCAAGTCCTGCTGAACGGAGGGTCCAGGTGGACTTGTAGGGGGAGAGTAGGTCGGAAAGATAGGGCGGGGCAATGCCGTGTAAGGCCTTGATGGTGAGGACGAGGATCTTGAACTCGATCCTCTGGAGGATGGGGAGCCAGTGGAGACGGTCGAGGATGGGGGTTATGTGGTCGCGGAGGCGGGTGCAGGGTATTACACGGGCTGCACAATCACACAGAGCACGAACAAACACGCAGAGAGGAAAATTCGGGCACACACAAATCCAATACATAACTACAAGCATAACCACACACACACAAACACACGCACATCCCATACACAAAGACATATACAGATATCTCTCTCGCCCTCTCTCTCGCGGGCGCTCTTATTGCTCTCTGTCTCACTCCAACTCAGTCTCTCCTCCTTTCTCTCTCAATCACTCTCTGTCTATTTCTCTCACTTCATCAGTATCTATCCCTCTCTCCCTCTCAGACTCTGTCTTTGGTTGTCTCTTTCCCAGTCTCTCTGCTTTCACAATCTCTCTCTCTCTCAGTCTCCCAGTCTCTCTCTCATTGCTTTCTTTCTTGCTTACAATTCACTCACATTTTCTCTCTCGCTCTCTCAAACTACATTACTGTCTCTCTCTCACTCTCATTCGCTCTCTCTTTCTCAGTCTTTCACTTGACCATATTCGACCTCTCTCTATCATTCTCTCTTTCTCTCATTCTTTCCTGTGTTAATATCTCCTTATATCTTTCTTGAGGGAATGAGGGTGGGAAAGGTCTGAGACAGGCTGTTCCCCACATCGTACGGATTCCTTGTTAATCCACATTTAGTGTGTGATCGCTGAGATGGGGAGGGATGGAGGCAGCTCGTGGAGGGAATGAGCTGGGGACATGTGGGATGGAGGGAGGGGGGGGGAGTGAGATTGGGGAGTGGGAGAGCAGATTCCATGCTAATACATGTTCAGTGTGTGATCAGTGAGATGGCTGATGGCCTCACACTGTCACACTGATTCCTGACACAATATTCAGCTGATAACAACCGATCAGCCAGTGTCAATAACACACTGAGCTATCGGGGGAATTCACACTCGGGATATTATATACTCACACAGTCTGTTACTTACCCCAGTTTATGTATTTTGCACTCCGGGTTACTCAGAGCCTCACACAGTCGCTTCACTCCTGAATCTCCTAGTTTATTATTACCGAGTCTCAGATCTGTCAGTGAGCGGTTTGTACTGAGAGTGGAGGCCAGATCCTCGATACAATCATCTGTCAGATTGTTATTGTCCAGCCTGGAGATCAGAGACACAGAGACATAATAGGGAATCACACAGACACACTTCACACAATATTATTAAGTCCTGGTTAGTTCATAGAACAGCTGGTATTATATTAGAGTCACGTGCGGTCATGGCTCAGAGCTTTACAGGTACAGCAATAACCTCCACATAGTCAGCTTCACAGCAGCAGAGTCTGATTGGCATCTGGTTTTGGGGAAGGAGGGAGGTGGAGATACAGGCTGTAGGAGGGAGAAAAGGAGAGGGATGGAGGGGTGGGGGGGGGGGGGGGGAGGGAGGAAGAGGGAGGTTGTTGTAGTGAGAGGGGATGGAGAATGACCGAGTTGGGTGGTAGGTGGGAGGGAAGCTGTGTGAGAACGAAGGAGGAAACAAGAGGAAGGAAGCGGAGGTACAGGTACGGAGTGGTGGGGAGAGAGGGTGAGGGGGGGGGGTGAGTTGCGAGGTTGAGTGGGATGGGTGAGTGGGGGGGTTGGAGGCGGAGGTGGCAACAGTCGTTTTCATTGTCGAAGTCGAAGGTTTTAAGGTGGGAATTGACTAAAGGGAGCAGTGTGTAGGGGGAAGGTGAGGGATTTAGTGAGAGCCAGAGGGAGAGAGAGGGAAACGTTTAGAGAGACAAAGATGTTGCAATGTTTAGAGAGTGAAACAGATGGTCATGGTTAGTGACTCAGTGAGAAGAAGTGATAGAAAGATAGCAAAGTTTACCAATTGAGAGGGAGAGAGAGAGAGAGATTTTGGAGTTGCAGAGGTTTAGAACGTGTCCTCTGATGGTGAATTAGGTGATGTGTGTGGTGGGTGGGGGAGGGGGATGGTGGGAATGGGTGCCAATGAAAACGTTACAGGATTGGGAACTTTTGTGATGGGATGTCACGTTGGTGTTTTTGTGGCGTGGAGTGAGTTGCGATAGGAGAAGCTCAAGTCCACAGATCACCAAAGACGCTGTATCTCCCATGGAACAATTTCCGTGTTAATCCACGTTTAGTGTGTGATCACTGAGATATGGAGGTTTGGAGGGAGATGGGAGAGGGAGTGAGCTGGGGTAAGAAAGGAGGGAGGGAGGGATGGAGTGAGATGGTGTTCATGGAGAGCAGATTGCTTCCTTTTCATGGGTGTGTGTATATGTGGGGGGCGAGGGGGGGGTTGGGGGGGGTGGGGTGATGCGGGAGTCTGGTGCTAATCAAAAACGTGCAGGATTGAGGAATTAATGAATTATAGATGAGGCGGGGTTGGAGTGGGGAAGAGTGTGAGGAAGGGAGAGAGGGAGAGACGGAGGGCATGACGGAAGTCATGTGGTAGTGTGGCAGGGACGGAGGGAAGGTGGAAGTGATTATGAGAGGGAATAATTGAATGAGAGAGGGTGAGTGAGAGGTACTGAGATAGGAACCGTTATAGTGTAGGAGAGTGGGGAGTGTGAGGAAGGGAAGCAATCGTGCAGGAAGAGGGAGACGCAGGGATGTTGCAAGAGATGGAGAGAATGAGGGAGGGAGAGAAACAGAGAGATAGAGGACGAGGACAGGAGAATTCTGATGAGATAAAATAAACGAGATTTGCAGCCTGGTGTGAGGTGTGTCCCTTATCCAACCCTCGCCACAGTTACTTTTCCCACTAAATGGTACAGATTCCTTGCAAATATTTAAGCGAGGGGTAGTGAGAGGGAGTCGGAGGGAATGTGATGGAGGGAGCTGGCATGGAAGGGAGGGAGTGGGAGTAGCACCGAGTGGAGAGGTAGGTGGGAGGATGAGTGTGAGAGGGCGAAGGGGAGAAGGAGAGGAAGTCAAGTGAGGGAGAGTGAGGCAGCGAATTGGGGGAGAGAGGGATGGAGGCACGGAAGGAAGGCGGGGGTGATTTGGGTGAGAGAAGTAGTAGAGTGTGAGATGGGGGAGGGAGGGAGGGAGGGAGGGAGGGAGGGAGGGAGGAAAGGGAAATGGAGGGAGATAGTGAGTGTGCTGGGGGAGGGAGAGCAGATTCCCATGCAAAAGTCACAAAACTTTTCGATTCCTCTCTCTCTGAAATTACGTCGCTCTCTCTTTCTCAGTCTCTCACTTGACAATATTCGCCCCTCCCTCTCGCTATCTCTTTCTATTTCGTTCTCTCATTCTTTCTTCATTAAATATCTCCTCTTCTCTCTCTTGAGGGAAAGAGTGTGGGAGCATTCCGAGATAGGAGCTTTGTGATGGGATGAAACGTTGGTGTTTTTTGTGCCGTGGAGTGAGCTGCGATAGGAGCTGCTCATGTTTACAGATCACCACCAGATGCTGTTCCCCCGAAGGCACAGATGCCTTGTTGATCCACGTTGCGTGTGTGATCACTGGGATGGGGAGGGAGTGAGCTGGGGGAGAGAGAGAGCTAGAGGATAGAGACAGCTAGTGGAGAGAGGGAGAAAGGGATGGGGGAGTGAGACGAGGGGGAGAGGTGAGAGCAGAATACTTGCTTTTCCGTGTGTAATCACTGAGATGGCTGATGGCCTCACACTGTCACACTGATTCTTGACACAATATTCAGCTGATACCAACTGATCAGCCAGTGTCAATAACACACTGAGATGTCGGGGGACTTCACACTCGGGATATTATATTCTCACACAGGCTGTTACATACCACAGTGTCTGTATTTCACACTCCGGGTTCCTCAGAGCCTCACACAGTCGCTTCACTCCAGAATCTCCCAGATTATTATCACCCAGGTACAGGTATATCAGTGAGTGGTTTGTACTCAGAGCGGACACCAGATCATAAATGCACCGATCGGTCAGACTGTTAGTGTCCAGCCTGGAGATCAGAGACACAGAGACATGACAGAGTTCACAGAGACACCCTCCACACAATGTTACTAATTCCTGGTTGATCCATAAAACAGCTGGTATTATAGTAGAGTCACGTGGGGTCATGGCTAATGCTTTACAGGGACAACAACAACCTCAACACAGGGCAGCGTCTCAGACCTTAACAGTGGCAGAGACTGATTGGAATCTGGTTTTGAGGAAGGAGGGATGTGGAGTGAGAGTGTGTGTCAGGGAGGGAACGAAAGTGAGGTAGGGTGGGAGGGAGGCAGGTGGATGGAGATGGAGGGGAACGCGAAAGCGCGAGGTGAGAGTTAGGTGGGAGGGAAGCTGTGTGCATACGAGGAGGGGAAGGAGAGGAAGGAAGCTTAGGTACAGGTACGGAGTGGTGGGGAGATGGGATGGGAGGGGGAGGTGGTAGAGAGGGTGGGATGGGTGAGTGGGAGATGGATGGAGCAGCAGTCGTATTCACTGTCGAAGACGAAGATTTTAGTGTGGGAATTGAATAAAGGGAATTGTTTGCGGTCTCAAATTGAGGGATTGAGTGAGAGCCAGAGGGAGAGAAAGGGCAATGTTTAGAGAGACAAGGATGGTGCAAGGATTACAGAGTGAGAAAGAGATTCAAGGTGAGGGATTCATTGTGTGCGATTGAGAGAGAGAGCGATGTTTATCAATTGTGGGAGAGAGAGAGATTTTGGCGATGTGGTGGTTTAGAACATGGCCTCTGATGGTGGAATAGATGATGATGTGTGTGTGGGGGGTGGGAGGGGCGAGTGGGTGGCAATCAAAAGGTTACAGGATTGGGGAATTTTGTGATGGGATGGAAAGTTGGTGTTTTTGTGGCATGGAGTGAACTTCGATAGGAACTTCTCATGTCTCAGATCACCACAGATGGTGTTCCCCCCATGGAACAAATTGGTTTTTAATCACTGTGATCACTGAAATGGGGAGTGATGGAGGGAGCTGGGGGAAGGATCGAGCTGGGGAGGGGGAGAGCAAATTCCTTGCTTTTCCATGTGTGTGTGTGTGGGGGGGGTGGAAATTGGAGTCTGGTGCCAATTAAAAAGCGTACAGGATTGGGGAATTAAGAAATTAGAGATGAGGCGGGGGCTGGAGAGGGGAAGAGTGTGAGGGAGGGAGAGAGGGAAACACGGGGAACATGATGGAAGGCATGATGGAGAACGGTGTGGAAACCATGTTAAACATTGGCAACCATGTTAGCTGTTTCTTAGTCTCCCTGATCTCTTTGTGAGTTATTCCACGACAACGGCAGGGACGGAGGGAAGGGAGAATTGATTGTGAGGGGGAATAATTGAATGAGTGAGGGATAGAGGCATGCCGATAGGAAGGGTTGGACTGTGGGAGAGTGGGGGCTGGGAGTAAGGGAGGGAGGAATTGAGGAAGAGAGAGAGACATGGATGGTGGAAGGGATGCAGAGAAGGAGGGAGGGAGTGAAACAGAGAGATAGAGGTTCAGGACAAGAGAATTGTGATGCATTAAAATAAAGGTGATTTGCAGCCTGGTGTGAGCTGTGTCTCTTGTCCACCGCTCGCCCCAGTTGCTGTTCCCACCACATGGTACAGATTCCTTGCAAATCCACGCATAGTTTGTTATCACTGCGATGGGGAGAGAGATGGGGATTGAGCTGGGCGAGGGTGGGAGCTTGGGGAGTGAGAGAGTGAGTGAACTGTGGGAGGAAGGGAGCTGCCGGAGAGAGGGATAGAGAGCAGCACGGAGTGAGTGAGCTGGTGAGAGAGTGTGGGAGAGAGTGAGGTGAGGGAGGGAGAATGCTATGGGAGAGAGGGAGGCACGGATGGAGGGACGTAGTGAGCTGGGGGAGAGAAGGAGCAGCAGGAGAGAGAGAGTAGATTCTTTGCAAATCCATGTTTAGTGTGTGATCACTGAGATGGGGAGAGAGGTGGGATTCATCTGGGGGAGAGAGCGAGCTTGGGGAGTGAGGCAGGGAGTGTCCTGCGGGAGAGAGGGCGGGAGAGTGTGAGGTGAGGGAGGGAGAGAGCTGTGGGAGAGAGCTGTGGGAGAGAGGGAGGCACGGATCGTGGAAAGTAGTGAGCTGGGGGAGAGAGGGAGTGACGGAGCTACGGGAGAGAGAGCGCAGATTGCTTGCTAATCCATGTTAAGTGTGTGATCACTGAGGTGGGAGGGATGGAGGCAGCTGGGCGCGAGAGAGAGAGCTGATGGAGGGAAGGACGTAGGGTGGAGTGAGATGGGGGAGTGGGAGAGCAGATTCCTTGCTAATCCATGTTCAGTGTGTGATCACTGAGATGGCTGATGGCCTCACACTGTCACACTGATTCCTGACACAATATTCAGCTGATACCAACTGATCAGCCAGTGTCAATAACACACTGAGATATCGGGGGAATTCACACTCGGGATATTATATTCTCACACAGGCTGTTACTTACTCCAGCATTTGCAATTTACACTCCGGGTTCCTCAGAGCCTCACACAGTGACTTCACTCCTGAATCTCCCAGATTATTATCAGCCAGGTGCAGATTGGTCAGTGAGGGGTTTCTACTGAGAGCGGAGACCAGATCCTCTATACAATCGTCTGTCAGACTGTTACTGTGCAGCCTGGAGATCAGAGACACAGAGACATGAGAGGGATCACACAGATATCCGCCACACAATGTTACTAATTCCTGGTTGATCCATAAAACAGCTGGTATTACAGTAGATTCACGTGGGGCCATGGCTCTGAGCTTTAGAGGGACAACAACAACCTCCACCACACATGGAAGCATCTCAAATCTTAACAGCGGCAGAGACTGATTTGAAGCTGGTTTTGTGGAAGGAGGCCAGGGGAAGTGAGAGTGAGTCGGAGGGAGGGAATGAGAGGGAGCGAGGTGGGAAGGGAGCCAGGGAATGGGAGAGGGACCAATTGTGAGGTAGGTGGGAGGTAGTGTGTGGGACGGGGAAGTTGAGAAGGAGAGAAAGGCAGGTGAGGGAGAGTAGGCGGGGGAATATGGAAGAGAGCGAGAGAGACACGGAGGGAGGGAGGGAGGGGTTTTACTGCGGGAGAGATGGGGGAGGGAGTGAAATGGGGTTGAGAGGGAGGAAAGGGAGAGGGAGAGAGAGAGTGAATAAGCTGGAGGAGGGAGAACAGATTCCTCCTGACAAGTCACACACCTTATCTCTCTCTCTCTCTCTCTCTCAAACTTATTCACTCTACCTTTCACTCTCATTCGCTCTCTCTTTCTCAGTCTCTCACTTGAGCATAGTCGCCCTCCCTCTCACGATCTCTCATTCTCTCTCTTCCTCTCATTCTTTCCTCAGTTAATGTCTCGTTATCTCTGTCATGAGTGAATGAGTGTGGGAGAGGTCCGAGACAGGAGCTTTGTGATGGGTTGAAATGTTGATTTTTTTGTTTGGGCGTGGAGTGAGCTGCGATAGGAGTTGCTGATATTTGCATTTCACCAAGGATTCTGTTCCCCGATAATAGAGATTCCTTGTTAATCCACGTTTAGTGTGTGCTCACTGAGATGGTGAGTGAGGGAGCAGGGAGAGGGAGAGGGAGAGAGCTGGAGGTGAGAGACAGCTAGGGGAGAGAGGAACATATGGAGGGAGGGTGCTGGGGGAGGGAGAGAGCAGATTCCTTGCTTTTCCATGTTTAGAGTGTGATCACTGAGATGGCTGATGGCCTCACACTGTCACCCTGATTCCTGACACAATATTCAGCTGATACCAACTGATCAGCCAGTGGCAATAACACACTGAGATATCGGGTGCAATCATTTGGCGACGACATCGCTAAGCGCTGAACAGTATGGTTTCCGAGCAGGTGGTGGGGGGGGGGGGGGGCTGGGAGAGGGTGGAAGTAGTGCGAAGGATGGAGAGTGGGAGAGGCGGAACAGTTAGTGGGGCAGCCGAAGGCGCGGTCGAACAGGTAAGTCTTGAGACCAGCTTTGGAGGAAGAAAGGGCGGAAGCAAGGCTGAGCGGCTGCTGGATGGAGTTCCACAGTGTGGGAGCAGAGAGGCTGAAAGCACGGAAGCCGATTGTTGGGTGGTTAGGGAGGTGGATGCGGAGCAGGCCTGAGTCGGCTGAACGGAAGGCGCAGTCAGGCTGTAGAGAGACAGTAGGTCAGAGAGATAGGCGGGGGCCATGAATGGCCATGAAAGTGAGGACAAGCATCTTGAATGCGATCCTCTGGGTGACGGGGAGCCAGTGCAGACGGGCGAGTGTTCGAGGTGATGTAGTCGCGAAGCCTGATATGGCTTCGTGACCACACACTCAGAAAGATGCACGCACCCCACGGAGACACACAAAACATATAGTGCATACACCAACAAACACTCACAGTAAAACACACACACAACATATTGCACACACGCGAATATACACCACCAACAGCAACAATGTTACATGTGTATAGCACCTTTCACATCTTGAGGACATCCCAAGGCGCTGAACATGCAGCGTTTCAGACACATGCACACTCCCAACCTCACACATACTGAAACAACAACAACAAATTAACAACAAATTACATTCATAGAGCGCCTTTCACGTGGGGAGGACGTCCCAAGGCGCTGCACAGGAGGCGTGTGACCCGAGCTGGGAGGGGAGTGTTTGGGAAGGGGTGAAACACGAAGGGGAGGTCGAAGAGTTCGGGGTGAAACAAAAGGCACGGTCGAAGAGGAAAGTCTTCAAACCGGCCTTGAAAGAGGAAAGGGAAGAGACGAAACGGAGGGATTGAGGGATGGCATTCCATAGCGGAGAAACTGAAGGCCCGGCCTCCGATGGTGGGGCGGTTCGGGCGGGGGGCTTGGAGCAGGCCAAGTCCTGCTGAACGCAGGGTCCGGGTGGGCGTGTAGGGTGAAAGTAGATTGGTTAAATAGGGCGGGGCAAGGCCGTGTAAGGCCTTGTAGGTGAGGACGAGGATCTTGAACTCGATCCTCTGGAGAATGGGTAGCCAATGGAGACGGGCGAGGGTGGGGGTTATATGGTAGCGGAGGCGGGTGCGGGATAGTACACGGGCTGCAGAGTTTTGGATGGCCTGCAGCCTGTGAATGGAGGAACTGGGGAGGCCGACGAGGAGAGAGTTTCCGTAGTCCAGCCTCGAGGTGATGTATGTGTGCATGAGTGTTTCGGCAGCGTGGGGGGTAAGATAGTTGCGGAGCCTGGCAATGTTGCGCAGCTGGAAATAAGCGGTGCCGGTCAAGGCGCGGATGTGGGGGAGGAAGGAGAGTTTTTGATCGAACATGATGCCGAGGTTCCTGATTGGCTTTGTGAGGTGGAGAGTGCAGCCTTGGATGTTGAGGCTGGCAGCGCCCGATGTGCGGAGGCGCTGGCTTGAGCCAATCAGGAGGGCCTCGGTCTTACTCACGTTGAATTGCAAGAAGTTGTCCCTCGTCCAGGACTCGATGTCGGACAGACATGCTGTCAGAACATCGATGGTCTGGGGGTTGAGGGATGAAACACCCACACCAAACACACAAATATACACATGTAAGCACACATGTACATCAAATGTACACACACGCAAATATGCACATCTTACACACACAAACTTCACGCTTCTCCCCCCTAATACAATTTTCTCTCAGTATCTCAGTCTGCTACTCAGTCTGTCACTCCAAACCAGTCTCTCCCTCTCTGTTTCACTCTCACTTTCTTTCATTCATTCACTCTCCCAATCTCTCTCACATTCTCTGTCTCAGTCTCTCCCTCTCTGATGGTCTCTCCCTCAGTCTCACTCTCAATAACAGTATCTCTCCCGCACTGGAACACTCTCTCGCTTTCTGTCAGCCTCTGTCACTCACTCTCTGTCCATATTTTTCTCAGTATGTTTACCTCAGTCTCCTTCTACTAGATTACCTCTCAGTCTCTCTTTTTCTCTCTCTCCCCAACTAGACCCTCTCTTCCCCAGCCACAATCTACCTCTATCGCTCTCCATCTCTCTCGCTCGTTCACTGTCCCTCGCAAAATCTCTCAATCTCTCGGGCTCTCTGCTTCATCTGTTTTGATATATCACACTATATCTCTCTCACAGGCACTGTTATTACTTTATTTCTCACTCGATCTCAGTCTCTCCTTCTTTCTCTCTCAATCTCTCTCTGTCTTTCTCTCTTTTTATCTATCTCTCCCCTTTCTCGCTTTCTCTCTCTTTCCCAGTCTCCCTCTGTCACAATTTCTCTCTCTCTATCAGTCTCTCTATCATCCCTCTCTTTCTGGCTCACAAGTCACGCAACCTGTCTCCCTCTCACTCGCCCATACTACTTCTATCTCTTGCTCTTTGTCAACATCTATTAACATCTCTCTATCAATCTGCTTTTCGCGTTCACTCCAACAATCTCTCCCATTCTCTCCCTCATTTTATCATTCTGTCTCTCTCATTCTTAATCGATCTCTCTCTCACTCACATTGGCCCTCTCTTTCTCAGTCTATCACTTGATCATATTCACTCTCTCTCTATCTCTCTCTCTCGCTCTCCCATTCTCTCTCTTTCTCTCATTCCTTTATCGCTGTCTCCTTAACTATGTGTTCAGGGAATGAAGGTTGAGGGGTTTGGGACAGGAGAGTTGTGGTGAGATGACAATTTGGTGCTTTTGTCACCGGGAGTGAGCAGGGGCCAGAGATGCTCATGTCCACACATCATCCCATGGTATATATTTCTCGCTAATCCATGTTTAGAGTGTGTAAACTGAGATGGGGAGAGAATTCTTGAGATGGGGAGTGAGAGAGCAGATTCCTTGCTAATCCATGTTCAGTGTGTGATCACTTTGATGGCTGATGTCCTCACACTGTCACAGTGAATCCGGACACAATATTCAGCTGATACCAACTGATCAGCCAGTGTCAATCACACTGAGATATCGGGGCAAATCACTCTCGGGATATAATATTCTCACACAGTCGGATACTTACCTCAGTGTCTGTATTTTACACTCCGGGTTCCTCAGAGCCTCACACAGTGACTTCACTCCAGAATCTCCCAGATTATTGCCCCCCAGCCTGGACACAGAGACAGAGACACAGTGAATATAGTGTAACAATACAATACACATTGACATCTATATACAGGAGCTGGGGCCAGGGCCAGACACCTGAAGTACACATACACACATCGTTACTAATTCTTGGTTAACTCAGAGAAACACTGACATTTATATTGTATTCACACAGTGTAAGTTCTTTATTGGGATGAGTTTAGAAGGTGAGATTGAGTGAAGCAGAGACAGAGAGTAGTTTACACCATGGGGTGTCTCGGTGTATCTGTCATTCTCTCTCCTCTCTCTTTCTGGTTCTCCATACTTGTCTGCCTCACCTTCTCTCCCTCCCTCCTTCCCTCTGTATGTCTCTTCGTACTTCTCTCTCCCTCTCCCTCCGGTGACTCTCTCAGTTTCTTTTTCCATTTGTCTCTCTATCACACACACAGTGTCGCTGTCTTTCTTTCACATTCTGGCTCTGTTTCTCTGTGTCTTTCTCTCTATTTCTCTCACATATTCAGTTTCGCTCTGTCGCTCGGCATCTGTCTGTCAGATGCCCTATCTCCCACTCTCTGTCTTACATTCTCCTCTCTTTATCAGTCTCGTACAGTATAACTGTCTCATGTAATCTGCGTAGTTGTCTTTCTCTGTCATCATTGATTCTTTCTATCTCTCCCCGCTCTCATTCAGTCTCTCTCCGTGTCACGCTATCTGCTGCTTCCACTGTCTTGCAGTCTCCCTCTCTCATACACCCACAATCTTTGGAGACACAGTCTGTTACTTACCACTGTATCTGTATTTTACACTCCGGGTTCCTCAGAGCCTCACACAGTCGCTTCACTCCAGAATCTCCCAGCGTAATATGGCCCAGTTCCAGCTGTGTCAGTGAGCGGCTTGTAGTGAGAGTGGAGAACAGATCCTCGGTACAATCAGCTGATATCAGATCCTCGTCGCAATCATCTGCCAGATTGTCACTTCCCAGCCTGGAGATCAGAGACAAAGAGACATGACAGGGATCAGAGTAAACGCAGAGTGTATAACCCTCTGTATCTCACTACAGGCGTCTCCCAGGGAAGGGAGGGGCGTTTGAAGCCACAAGCGGATACAGAGATGGAATTGATCTGGGTTCCAACTGGGTTCCTACTGAATGCTGGTAAACAGCGGCGTGTGGATTGAGGAAATTTGCCTAAGATTTCAGCCTGACTGGCTATCTAACGTAGGTCGCTTGCTTGCGAGTCGAGGTCTCTAACCACTGAGCTGTATCCCATTGAGCGGAGTCCTGTAGCTCAGGGGATAGATCAGTCGCCTTGCAAGCTTCAGACTGTGTACGAACCGAGGAATGCCAGGGAGAGATATTGGGAAAGTTTCGTTACTCCACACATCCAATAATAATCCCTCAAAAATAACAATTCGGTTATTTCAATCCGTAGCTGTATGTGCGACGCTGCTGGTCGAAATTGGCTGCCGCATTTCACCCACAAACATACAGTCAATTTACTTTACAGTATATTCTGTGAAGCTCTTTGAGACACAGTCAAGAAAACGTGAAAAGCGCTGTATGAAATGCAAAGATTATTATTATTATTATAGGACAAACACTGCAGTTTGTGAACTGACTCACTATCTCAGTACTAACGCTCTGTAGATTTTATTCTAGTTAAGTTATTTTGCTGACATATATTTAATGTATAGATATTAAACAATAAAGTTACTCAGATGCAGATTTCTGCACTTGCAGACAAACAAACAAACGCAAACACAGAGACACACAAAACAAAGAGAGATACACAAAAACAAACAAAGACAAGCACACACAAAGAAACACAGAATGACAGAAAGCCACAGCTACGCGCATAACACACAGAGAGACGCACAACAACAACAAAAACAACTTGCACTTATAAAGAGCACCTTTCACGTCGGGAGGACGTCCCAAGGCGCTGCACAGGAGGCGTGTGACCCGATCTGGGAGGCGAGTGTTCGGGAGGGGGTAAAAAACGTAGGGGAGGTCGAAGAATTCAGGGGGGGAACAGAAGGCACGGTCGAAAAGGAAATTCTTCAAACCGGCCTTGAACGAGGAAAGGGAGGAAACAAGGCGGAGGGATTGGGGGATGGAGTTCCAAAGGGTGGGAGCGGATTAACTGAAGGCCCGGCCTCCAATGGTGGGGCGGTTCGGGCGGGGGGCTTGCAGCAGGCCAAGCCCTGCTGAACGGAGGGTCCAGGTGGGCTTGTAGGGGGAGAGAAGGTCGGAAAGATAGGGCGGGGCAATGCCATGTACGGCCTTGATGGTGAGGACGAGGATCTTGAACTCGATCCTCTGGAGGACGGGGAGCCAGTGGAGACGGTCGAGGATGGGGGTTATGTGGTCGCGGAGGCGGGTGCAGGGTATTACACGGGCTGCACAATCACACAGAGCACGAACAAACACGCAGAGAGGAAATTCGGGCACACACAAATCCAATACATAACTACAAGCATAACCACACACACACAAACACACGCACATCCCATACACAAAGACATATACAGATATCTCTCTCGCCCTCTCTCTCGCGGGCGCTCTTATTGCTCTCTGTCTCACTCCAACTCAGTCTCTCCTCCTTTCTCTCTCAATCACTCTCTATCTATTTCTCTCACTTCATCGGTATCTATCCCTCTCTCCCTCTCAGACTCTGTCTTTGGTTGTCTCTTTCCCAGTCTCTCTGCTTTCACAATCTCTCTCTCTCTCAGTCTCCCAGTCTCTCTCTCATTGCTTTCTTTCTTGCTTACAATTCACTCACATTTTCTCTCTCGCTCTCTCAAACTACATTACTGTCTCTCTCTCACTCTCATTCGCTCTCTCTTTCTCAGTCTTTCACTTGACCATATTCGACCTCTCTCTATCATTCTCTCTTTCTCTCATTCTTTCCTGTGTTAATATCTCCTTATATCTTTCTTGAGGGAATGAGGGTGGGAAAGGTCTGAGACAGGAATTACGTGTTTAGATGAAACGATGGTGTTTTCGTAGCGCACAGTGAGCTACGATATGAGCTACTCATTTTCACACATCATCACAGTTGCTGTTCCCCACATCGTACGGATTCCTTGTTAATCCACATTTAGTGTGTGATCACTGAGATGGGGAGGGATGGAGGCAGCTCGTGGAGGGAATGAACTGGGGACATGTGGGATGGAGGGGGGGGGGGGAGTGCGATTGGGGAGTGGGAGAGCAGATTCCATGCTAATACATGTTCAGTGTGTGATCACTGAGATGGCTGATGGCCTCACACTGTCACACTGATTCCTGACACAATATTCAGCTGATACCAACTGATCAGCCAGTGTCAATAACACACTGAGATATCGGGAGAATTCACACTCGGGATATTATATACTCACACAGTCTGTTACTTACCCCAGTTTATGTATTTTGCACTCCGGGTTACTCAGAGCCTCACACAGTCGCTTCACTCCTGAATCTCCTAGTTTATTATTACCGAGTCTCAGATCTGTCAGTGAGCGGTTTGTACTGAGAGTGGAGGCCAGATCCTCGATACAATCATCTGTCAGATTGTTATTGTCCAGCCTGGAGATCAGAGACACAGAGACATAATAGGGAATCACACAGACACACTTCACACAATATTCTTAAGTCCTGGTTAGTTCATAGAACAGCTGGTATTATATTAAGAGTCACGTGCGGTCATGGCTCAGAGCTTTACAGGTACAGCAATAACCTCCACATAGTCAGCTTTACAGCGGCAGAGTCTGATTGGCATCTGGTTTTGGGGGGAAGGAGGGAGGTGGAGATACAAGGTGCAGGAGGGAGAAAATCAGAGGTATGGCGGGGGGGGAGGGCGGGTTGGAAAGAGGGAGGTTGATGTAGTGAGAGGGGATGGAGAATGACCGAGTTGGGTGGTAGGTGGGAGGGAAGCTGTGTGAGTACGAAGGAGGATAAAAGAGGAAGGAAGCGGAGGTACAGGTACGGAGTGGTGGGGAGTGAGGGTGAGGGGGGGAGTGAGTTGCGAGGATGAGTGGGATGGGTGAGTGGGAGGGTGGGACGCGGGGATTGCAACAGTCGTATTCATTCTCGAAGTCGCAGGTTTTAAGGTGGGAATTGAATAAAGGGAGCAGTGTGTAGGGGGAAGGTGAGGGATTTAGTGAGAGCCAGAGGGAGAGAGAGGGCAAAGGTTATAGAGACAAAGATGTTGCAAGGTTTAGAGAGTAAAACAGAGGGTCATGTTTAGTGATTCAGTGAGCGGAAGTGATCGAAAGATAGCAACGTTTACCAATTGAGAGAGAGAGAGAAAGTTTGGAGATGTAGTTGTTTAGAACATGTCCTCTGATGGTGGATTAGGTGATGTGTGTGGTGGGTGGGGGAGGGGGTCGGTAGGAATGGGTGCCAATCAACGTTACAGGATTGGGAACTTTTGTGATGGGATGTCACGTTGGTATTTTTGTGGCATGGAGTGAGTTGCGATAGGAGAAGCGCAAGTCCACAGATCAACAAAGACGCCGTATCTCCCATGGAACAAATTCCGGGTTAAATCAACGTTTAGTGTGTGATCGTTGAGATATGGAGGGATCGAGGGAGCTGTGGGAGGTAGTGAGCTGGGGGAGGACAGGGGCGAGGGATGGAGTGAGATAGGGTTGGTGGAGAGCAGATTGCTTGCTTCTCCATGCGTGAGTGTACGTGTGGGTGTGGGGATGGTTGGGTGTGGGGGGTTGTTGTGGGAGTCTGGTGCCAATCAAAAGCTTACAGGATTGCGGAAGTAAGGAATTATAGTTGAGTCGGGGGGTGGAGTGGTGAATAGCGTGAGGAAGGGAGAGACGGAGAGACGGAGGGCATGACGGAATTCATGTGGTAGTGCGGCAGGGACGGAGGGAAGGTAGAAGTGAATATGAGAGGGAATAATTGAATGAGAGAGGGAGGGAGAGAGGCACGGAAATAGGAAGGGTTGTAGTGTGGGAGAATGGGGAGTGTGAGGAAGGGAAGCAGTCATGCAGGAAGACGGAGAGGCAGGGATGTTGGAAGAGATCGAGAGAAGGAGGGAGGGAGGGAGCGAAATAGAGATAGAAGTCTAGGACAGGAGAATTCTGATGGGATAAAATAAACAAGGTTTTCAGCCTGGTGTGAGGTGTATCTCTTGTCCAACCCTCACCACAGTTACTTTTCCCACTAAATGGTACAGATTATTTGCAAATATACGTGTATTGTGTGACCACTGAGATGGGGAGAGATAGAGGGAGTGAGTTGTGGGATAGTGGGATCTGGGATTGAGACGGAGCGAGGAAATTAGCTTTGGGAGGGAGTGAGCTGCGGGAGAGATGGATGTAGAGCGGCACGGTGGGACTGAGTTGAGGAGAGAGAGTGAGAATGAGTGAGGTGGGCGAGAGGTGTGGAAGAGAGAGAGGCACGGATGCAGGGTCTCAGTGAGCTGAGGCAGTGAGGGAGGGAGGGAGTTGGGTGAGATAGAGCGCTGAGGGAGAGAAGGAGATAGGGGTTAGGTGAGATGGGGGAGCGGGAGAGCAGATTCCTTGCTTTTGCACGTTTATTGCGTGTTATAGGGACAACAACAACAACCTTCACACAGGGCAGCGTGTCAGACCTTAACAGTGGCAGACATAGATTGGAAGGTGGTTTTGGGGTAGGAAGCGAAGGGTAGTGAGAGGGAGTCGGAGGGAATGTGATGGAGGTAGCTGGCATGGGAGGGAGGGAGTGGGAGAGGCACCGAGTGGGGAGGTAGGTGGGAGGATGAGTCTGAGAGGGCGAAGGGGAGATGGAGACGAAGTCAAGTGAGGGAGAGTGAGGCAGCGAACTGGGGGAGAGAGGGAGGGAGGCACGGAAGGAAGGAGGGGGTGAGTTGCGTGAGAGAATTAGTAGAGTGTGAGATGGGGGAGGGAGGGAAGAAAGGGAGATGGAGGGAGGGAGGGAGGGAGGGAGGGAGGGAGGGAGGGAGGGAGGGAGGGAGGGAGGGAGGGAGGGAGGGAGGGAGGGAGGGAGGGAGGGAGGGAGGGAGGGAGGGAGGGAGGGAGGGAGGGAGGGAGCGAAGGGAGATGGAGGGAGAGAGTGAGTGAGCTGGGGGAGGGAGAGCAGTTTCCCACACATAAGTCACAAAACTTTTCTATTCCTCTCTCTCTGAAATTAAGTCGCTCTCTCTTTCTCAGTCTCTCACTTGACAATATTCGCCCCTCCCTCTCGCTCTCTCTTTCTGTTACGTTCTCTCATTCTTTCTTCAGTAAATTTGAGGGAAAGAAGGTGGGAGAGTTCCGAGACTGGAGCTTTGTGAGCTGCAAAAGGAGCTGCTCATGTTCACAGATCACCACAGATGCTGTTCCCCCCATGGCACAGATTCCCTGTTGATCCACGTTCTCGTGTGATCACTGAGATGGAGAGGGTCGGAGCTGGGGGAGAGAGAGAGCTGGAGGAGATAGACAGCTAGGGGAGAGAGGGAGGAGGGGAGTGAGATGTGGGGGAGAGGCGAGAGCAGATTCCTTGCTTTTCCATGTGTAATGTGTGATCACTGAGATGGCTGATGGCCTCACACTGTCATAATAATTCCTGACACAATATTCAGCTGATAACAACTGATCCTCCAGTGTCAATAACACACTGAGATATCGGGGGAATTCACACTCGGGATAGTATATTCTCACACAGTCTGTTACTTACTCCAGTGTCTGTATTTCACACTCCGGGTTGCTCAGAGCCTCACACAGTCGCTTCAATCCAGAATCTCCCAGATTATTTTTACTCAGGTACAGCTGCCTCAGTGAGCGGCTTGTACTGAGAGCGGAGACCAGATCATCAGTGCAGCCATCGGTCAGACTGTTACTCTTCAGCCTGGAGCAGAGACACAGAGACATGACAGGGATCAACAACAACAACAACAGTATGACATGTGTACAGAGCCTTTCACGTCAGGAGGACGTTCCAAGCAGCTGGACAGACAGTGTTTTGGAACCAAGATAGGGTCTGGGTGGGGTAGGATGAAGGCAGTGGTGGGTGGGACAGAGGGTGCTGGAAGGCTTGTTTGCTTGAAGAGGAGGGTGTTGACGTGGGTGATTAAGAAGGTGACGGACGGGGTGAGCTGGAGGGAATTTAGCATGGCGTTCCAGAGGGTGGGGGCAGCGTGGCTGAGGGGTCACCAACCAACGGAGTAACGGGCGAGGCTGGGGACATGGAACAGACCGGAGCCCACTGAGCGGACGGAGCGGGCAGGTTGGTGAGTAGCACTGAATGAGTATGAGGGCCAATGAGAGAGTGAGTGAGAGGCAATAAGAAAGCCAATGAGAGTGAGTCTGTAGTGGGAAAGCACGAAAGAGAGTCAATGAGAGTTAGTGAGTGAGTGAATGTGAGAGACAATAAGTGAATGAGTACTGTAACTAACCGCGGAAATGGCGCTCTTGCGTATATGGCCCACGCCCAACTTTTGACATTTTCTTCGTGAAGAAAAAGGAAGCATTTTTGATCATATTGCCGGCAGAAGGGAGGGAGGGAGGAGAGACAGGTAGGGAGGGAGAGAGAGAGAGGGAGGCAAGCAGGGATGGAGAGAGAGAGAGAGGGAGGGAGGGAGGGTGGGAGTGAGGTGGGGAGGGAGAGAAGGAGGGAGGGAGGCAGGGAGGGAGAGAGGGAGGCAGGCAGGCAGTGAGGGAGAGAGGGACGCAGAAAGCCAGGTAGGGATAGAGAGAGGCAGGCAGGCAGGGAGGGAGAGAGGGAGGTAGGCAGCCAGGGAGGGAGGGAGAGAGAGATGGAAGGAGGCAGGCAGGGAGGGAGAGAGGGAGGCAGGCAGGGAGGGATCGAGAGAGGGAGGCAGGGAGCCAAGCAGGGAGGGAGCGAGAGAGAGAGAGAGAGAGAGAAGGTGGCAGGCAGGGAGGGAGGGAGAGAGAGATAGAGAGTGGGAGGCAGGCAGGGAGGGAGGCAGGCAGGGAGGGAGGCAGGAGAGGGAGGGAGGCAGGCAGGAGAGGGAGGGAGGCAGGCAGACTGGGTTAGGCAGAAGGCAGGCAGCAGGCACAGCACTGAAGTTCGCTGCTGTTGCCGCTGCCCGGGGCGGCCGAGGTCGAAGCCCCAACACCCACTCCCCCCAACCCCCGCCGGACACTGAACAAGCCAAGGCTGACAGTGCGCCGGCCGCCCCTCCTGTTTACTGTATTTCCGAGACTCAAAATTTCTTGTACCTTCGTATAGGGCGCACCCCCAACTTTCGAGATCTTGCGACGTGAAAAAAAAGTGCGCCTTATACGCGGTTGTGTACGGTATATGTGTGTGAAAGTGAGAGTGGGATTGAATGGGTGTGTGTGACTCGATGACTTGAGGTAGGGAGGGATGGAAGGAAGGGAGAAGGTGGGGATAGTGCGGGAGAATGAGAGAGGTTGGGTGGGTTTAGGTGAGTGAGTGGAAAGGAGGGAGGGGTATAACCTAAAGCTGCATAACTTATACCCTGTGAGAGGTCGGGCTGGAAAACATCCCCCTGTTTTGTGGCTTGGACACAACCTGCAAATACGGTTTCTCAGCTCTGAACGTCAACTCATCATGGGCGACTTCAACTTACACCTAAACTCCCTTGCACTACCGGCTCCGATTTCACTGTCCTCCTCTCCTCCCTAAACCTCACACTCTACAACAACTCCGAG
Organism: Hydrolagus colliei; assembly: GCA_035084275.1. NCBI lineage: Eukaryota > Metazoa > Chordata > Chondrichthyes > Chimaeriformes > Chimaeridae > Hydrolagus > Hydrolagus colliei. Next base: position 148,852 of record JAYJKW010000386.1, on the reverse strand, counting down.
ACTCACAAGAGCTGCCGCACTCTCGTCCTGATCACCAACGGCTTTGACATTTCCGACCTCAGCATCACGGACAAGGCCATCTGGGACCACTTTCTCGTCTCCTTCTCATCTGCGATCCCTCGCCCCTCCACGAAGCCCTCAAGTGTACTTTTCCTCCCATGGAAAAGATTACGCCCTGAGACCCTCACAGAGGCCGACACATCCTCTGATCTCCGACCCCTCTGGCCTTCCACGCACAGTGATGCTGAAGCAGCTGTCCAGCTGCTCCACGATCGCCTCTCCTCCACCTTCGAATCTCTCATCCCACTGAAATCCTGGTCCACCTCCAATCCCACCCACTCCGCCTGGTACAACACTTATCTCCGCACCCTTAAATCCCAAAACCGGATGCTCGAGCGCAGGTGGCAGAAAACCAGCCTCATGTATCACCAACATCTGTGGCACAAGCATCTCCACAGTTACCGCCGTTCCCTGTCTGTGCAAAAACGGCCTACTATTCTATCATCATCCTGGAGGCAAACAACAACACTAAAGTCCTCTTCTCCACCACCCACTGCCTCCTCCGTGCACCACCCTCAGGCCTCCTCAATCCTCACTTCAAACGTGAAGTTCCTGGCTACTCCATGTTCAGTGTGTGATCACTGAAATGACTGATGGCCTCACACTGTCACACTGATTCCTGACACAATATTCAGCTGATACCAACTGATCAGCCATTGTCAGTAACACACTGAGGTATCGGGGAAATCCACACTCGGGATATTATATCCTCACACAGTCTGTTACTTACACCAGTGTCTGTATTTTACACTCCGGGTTCCTCAGAGCCTCACACAGTGACTTCACTCCAGAATCTCCCAGATTATTATTGTCCAGGTTGAGCCATGTCAGTGAGCGGTTTGTACTGAGAGCGGAAGCCAGATCCTCGGTACAATCAGCCGTCAGCTTGTTACTGTTCAGCCTGGACACCAGAGAAACAGGACAGGGATCAGAGTTCTCTACACAGTGTAGAGAACAACAATAAAATGACACGTATATACCACCTTTCACGTCGGAAGCACATCGCAAGGCGCTGTACAATCTGTGTTTTGGCCGAAGCCGGGATCGGGGAGGATGGAGAAATGAGGGCGCAAGGAATGAGAACCTTGGCATCCATGGATGCCAGTGTGGGACAGTGTCGGCCTTATTGGGAGCCAAAGGTCTGACACACACTGGGCAGCTCCAGATAGACAACGAGACACAAACCTGTCACGGTTCACAATAACAGACTGTGGAGCTTTAGCTGGTTACACTCAAGCCGTCACCGCAACACACACCGTGTGCCCCAGCCCACTCCCTGCCTCCAAACCTTGTCTGTTTGTATCTGCCCCCAATCTGCTCCAGCAGAGATGGGCAGATTGTGCCTCGCGGGTGATGGGGGGGGTTGGGGGTGATACTATATGGTGGCGTAGCATGGCCTCGAGCAGCCAGTTGTCCATAGTTGTGCTACAGAATTAGCTGAGCTGAGAATGTTGCTCTCTGTATGGATAGTGGAAAATCTCTCTACGAGACAGACAGACACGTGTCAAACACTCAGCATCTGATATAGTAACCAATAAACACTGTCTTGGATTCTCATGTTTGACAACAATCCGCCACTTTACTGACAAAACACACAGTCTCTATACTGTCCACTGTCATGCACGTTGAGATGCCTGGATGTTGCGAATAGTTGCTTTCTAAAGCAGTAAATACTATGAATGTTTATTATCGTTAATCTATTTACCATCCTCGCAGTGTGAAGTGAGATTGCGAGAGAGCGAGCGAGCGAGGGATTGTGGAAGGCAGTGAGTGAATGAGCGATAGATCGTGTGAGTGATAGAGTACAAGTGAGTGAGGGAGCGAGAGATTGGTCAGTCTGGGACAGACATTTTGGGATGATATCAAACGAACGTGTTGTTCAGGTTGGATAGAGCTGGGGTAGGAGCTGCTCGTGTCCACACATCACCACAGCTGCTATTCCCAACACATAGTGCACATTCCTTGCTAATCCATGATCAGTATGTGATCACTGAAATGACTGATGGCCTCACACTGTCACACTGATTCCTGACACAATATTCAGCTGATACCAACTGATCAGCCAGTGTCAATAACACACTGAGATATCGGGCGAATTCACACTCGGGATATTATATTCTCACACAGTCTGTTACTTACCCCAGTGTCTGTATTTTACACGCCGGGTTCCTCAGAGCCTCACACAGTGACTTCACTCCAGAATCTCCCAGATTATTGCCCTCCAGCCTGGACACAGAGACAGAGACACAGTGAATATAGTGTAACAAATACAATACACACTAGCATCTACAGGAGCTGGGAACAGGATCAGACACCTGACTGTGGACACACACACACACACACATCGTTACTAAGTCCTGGTTGTTTCAAACAAACACTGACATTTATATTATATTCGCATAGTGTGATATGGTTAAAGGGATGGGTTTAGAAGGTAAGAGCGAGTGAGGCAGAGAGAGAAAGAGAGGTTTTACCTCATGAGGTTTTCTCTGTGTCTCTTTCATTCTCTCTCCCTCTTTACTGCTCTCTCTTTCTGTGCTCCGTACGTTTCTCTCTCAATCTCACTCCCTCTTCCCGACTCTCTGTATCTCTGTACTTCTTTCTCTCACACTATGTTTAGTGACCAGCGCAGATTTTCTCTGTCAGTCTTGCTCTTCCAAACAGTATTTCTGACTCTGTTATACTTCTTGTCTCTGTATCAGTTTCTCTGTTTCTGTGTCTCTCTGGGTCCATTCAGAATCTATCTCCCAGGCCCCCAATTTCCCATTTTCTCTCTTAGACTCTCCTCACTTTATCAGTCTCATTCAGTAACTCTGTCTCACTCAATCTCTATATCTGACTTTCTCAATGTCATCTCTGATTCCTCCTATCTCTCCCCCTCTCATTCGCAGTTTCCCACTCAGTCTCACTCTCTCTCTCTTCCACTCTCTTACAGCCACTCTCTCCCTCTATTATACACGCACAATCTCTGGAGACACAAATATTACTTACCCCTCTATCTGTATTTTACACTCCTGGTTCCTCAGAGCCTCACACAGTCGCTTCACTCCAGAAACTCCGAGTTTAATACGGCCCAGTTCCAGCTGTGTCAGTGATCGGCTTGTGCTGAGAGTGTAGAACAACTCCTCCGCACAATCAGACGATATCACACTCTTGGCATTATCAGCTCTCAGACGGTTAGTGCCGAGCCTGGAGATCAGAGACACAGAGACACGACAGGGATCAGAGTGAACACAGTGTGTATAACCCTCTGAATCTCACTACAGGCGTCTCCCAGGGAAGGACGAGGCGTTTGAAGCCACAATCGGATACAGAGATGGAATTGATCCTCAGGCAGTCCCTGTCTTCAGCGAGGGGGATTCAGAGGGTTTCTTGAGACACCGATACAATACGTTATCTAATACTATTCGTGGCATTCATACAGCGCGTTATCATATCTTTCCACGTGTCTCAAAGCGCTTTATAGGGTAAAGTCTAAAGTGAGTTTACTGTATATTTCAAGACAGAAAATTAAATTGAGATGGATTATTACCCCTGGTATAGTGATCTGTGAATCCAACAACAACTGGGTTCCGACTGAATGCTGGTAAACAGCGGCGTGTGGATTATGGAAATTTGCCTAAGATTTCACCCTGACTGGCTATCTAACGCAGGTCGCTTGCTTGCGCGTCGAGGTCTCTAACCACTGAGCTGTATCCCACTGAGTGGAATCCTGTAGCTCAGGGGATAGATCAGTCGCCTTGCAAGCTTCAGACTGTGTACGAACCGAGGAATGTCAGGGCGAGATATTGGGCAAGTTTCCTTACTCCACACATCCAATAATAATCCCTAAAAAATAACAATTCGGTTAGTTTAACCCGTCACTGTTTGTGCGACACTGCTGGTCGCAGTTGGCTGCCGCATTTCACCCACAAACATACAGTCAATTTAATTTACAGTATATTCTGTGAAGCTCTTTGAGAAACAGTCAAGGAAACGTGAAAAGCGCTGTATGAAATGCAAAGTTTGTTATTATTATTAGTAGTAGTAGTATAGCACAAACACTGCAGTTTGTGAGCTGACTCACACTATCTCAGTAATAACGCTCTGTAGATTTTATTCTGGATAAGTTATTTTGCTGACATATATTTAATGTATAGATATTAAACAATAAAGTTCCTCAGGTGCAGATTTCTGCACTTGCAGGCAAACAAACAAACGCAAACACAGAGACACAACAAACACAGAGAGATACACAAAAACAAACAAAGACAAGCACACACAAAGAAACACAGAACGACAGAAAGCCACACCTACGCGCATAAAACACAGAGAAACGCACAACAACAACAACAACTTGCACTTATAAAGAGCGCCTTTCACGTCGGGAGGACGTCCCAAGGCGCTGCACAGGAGGCGTGTGACCCGATCTGGGCGGCGAGTGTTCGGGAGGGGGTAAAAAACGTAGGGGAGGTCGAAGAATTCAGGGGGGGAACAGAAGGCACGGTCGAAAAGGAAATTCTTCAAGCCGGCCTTGAAAGAGGAAAGGGAGGAAACAAGGCGGAGGGATTGGTGGATGGAGTTCCAAAGGGTGGGAGCGGATTAACTGAAGGCCCGGCCTCCAATGGTGGGGCGGTTCGGGCGGGGGGCTTGCAGCAGGCCAAGCCCTGCTGAACGGAGGGTCCAGGTGGGCTTGTAGGGGGAGAGTAGGTCGGAAAGATAGGGCGGGGCAATGCCATGTATGGCCTTGATGGTGAGGACGAGGATCTTGAACTCGATCCTCTGGAGGACGGGGAGCCAGTGGAGACGGTCGAGGATGGGGGTTATGTGGTCGCGGAGGCGGGTGCAGGGTATTACACGGGCTGCACAATCACACAGAGCACGAACAAACACGCAGAGAGGAAATTCGGGCACACACAAATCCAATACATAACTACAAGCATAACCACACACACACAAACACACGCACATCCCATACACAAAGACATATACAGATATCTCTCTCGCCCTCTCTCTCGCGGGCGCTCTTATTGCTCTCTGTCTCACTCCAACTCAGTCTCTCCTCCTTTCTCTCTCAATCACTCTCTATCTATTTCTCTCACTTCATCGGTATCTATCCCTCTCTCCCTCTCAGACTCTGTCTTTGGTTGTCTCTTTCCCAGTCTCTCTGCTTTCACAATCTCTCTCTCTCTCAGTCTCCCAGTCTCTCTCTCATTGCTTTCTTTCTTGCTTACAATTCACTCACATTTTCTCTCTCGCTCTCTCAAACTACATTACTGTCTCTCTCTCACTCTCATTCGCTCTCTCTTTCTCAGTCTTTCACTTGACCATATTCGACCTCTCTCTATCATTCTCTCTTTCTCTCATTCTTTCCTGTGTTAATATCTCCTTATATCTTTCTTGAGGGAATGAGGGTGGGAAAGGTCTGAGACAGGAATTACGTGTTTAGATGAAACGATGGTGTTTTCGTAGCGCACAGTGAGCTACGATATGAGCTACTCATTTTCACACATCATCACAGTTGCTGTTCCCCACATCGTACGGATTCCTTGTTAATCCACATTTAGTGTGTGATCACTGAGATGGGGAGGGATGGAGGCAGCTCGTGGAGGGAATGAACTGGGGACATGTGGGATGGAGGGGGGGGGGGGGAGTGCGATTGGGGAGTGGGAGAGCAGATTCCATGCTAATACATGTTCAGTGTGTGATCACTGAGATGGCTGATGGCCTCACACTGTCACACTGATTCCTGACACAATATTCAGCTGATACCAACTGATCAGCCAGTGTCAATAACACACTGAGATATCGGGAGAATTCACACTCGGGATATTATATACTCACACAGTCTGTTACTTACCCCAGTTTATGTATTTTGCACTCCGGGTTACTCAGAGCCTCACACAGTCGCTTCACTCCTGAATCTCCTAGTTTATTATTACCGAGTCTCAGATCTGTCAGTGAGCGGTTTGTACTGAGAGTGGAGGCCAGATCCTCGATACAATCATCTGTCAGATTGTTATTGTCCAGCCTGGAGATCAGAGACACAGAGACATAATAGGGAATCACACAGACACACTTCACACAATATTCTTAAGTCCTGGTTAGTTCATAGAACAGCTGGTATTATATTAAGAGTCACGTGCGGTCATGGCTCAGAGCTTTACAGGTACAGCAATAACCTCCACATAGTCAGCTTTACAGCGGCAGAGTCTGATTGGCATCTGGTTTTGGGGGGAAGGAGGGAGGTGGAGATACAAGGTGCAGGAGGGAGAAAATCAGAGGTATGGCGGGGGGGGAGGGCGGGTTGGAAAGAGGGAGGTTGATGTAGTGAGAGGGGATGGAGAATGACCGAGTTGGGTGGTAGGTGGGAGGGAAGCTGTGTGAGTACGAAGGAGGATAAAAGAGGAAGGAAGCGGAGGTACAGGTACGGAGTGGTGGGGAGTGAGGGTGAGGGGGGGAGTGAGTTGCGAGGATGAGTGGGATGGGTGAGTGGGAGGGTGGGACGCGGGGATTGCAACAGTCGTATTCATTCTCGAAGTCGCAGGTTTTAAGGTGGGAATTGAATAAAGGGAGCAGTGTGTAGGGGGAAGGTGAGGGATTTAGTGAGAGCCAGAGGGAGAGAGAGGGCAAAGGTTATAGAGACAAAGATGTTGCAAGGTTTAGAGAGTAAAACAGAGGGTCATGTTTAGTGATTCAGTGAGCGGAAGTGATCGAAAGATAGCAACGTTTACCAATTGAGAGAGAGAGAGAAAGTTTGGAGATGTAGTCGTTTAGAACATGTCCTCTGATGGTGGATTAGGTGATGTGTGTGGTGGGTGGGGGAGGGGGTCGGTAGGAATGGGTGCCAATCAACGTTACAGGATTGGGAACTTTTGTGATGGGATGTCACGTTGGTATTTTTGTGGCATGGAGTGAGTTGCGATAGGAGAAGCGCAAGTCCACAGATCAACAAAGACGCCGTATCTCCCATGGAACAAATTCCGGGTTAAATCAACGTTTAGTGTGTGATCGTTGAGATATGGAGGGATCGAGGGAGCTGGGGGAGGTAGTGAGCTGGGGGAGGACAGGGGCGAGGGATGGAGTGAGATAGGGTTGGTGGAGAGCAGATTGCTTGCTTCTCCATGCGTGAGTGTACGTGTGGGTGTGGGGATGGTTGGGTGTGGGGGGTTGTTGTGGGAGTCTGGTGCCAATCAAAAGCTTACAGGATTGCGGAAGTAAGGAATTATAGTTGAGTCGGGGGGTGGAGTGGTGAATAGCGTGAGGAAGGGAGAGACGGAGAGACGGAGGGCATGACGGAATTCATGTGGTAGTGCGGCAGGGACGGAGGGAAGGTAGAAGTGAATATGAGAGGGAATAATTGAATGAGAGAGGGAGGGAGAGAGGCACGGAAATAGGAAGGGTTGTAGTGTGGGAGAATGGGGAGTGTGAGGAACGGAAGCAGTCATGCAGGAAGACGGAGAGGCAGGGATGTTGGAAGAGATCGAGAGAAGGAGGGAGGGAGGGAGCGAAATAGAGATAGAAGTCTAGGACAGGAGAATTCTGATGGGATAAAATAAACAAGGTTTTCAGCCTGGTGTGAGGTGTGTCTCTTGTCCAACCCTCACCACAGTTACTTTTCCCACTAAATGGTACAGATTATTTGCAAATATACGTGTATTGTGTGACCACTGAGATGGGGAGAGATAGAGGGAGTGAGTTGTGGGATAGTGGGATCTGGGATTGAGACGGAGCGAGGAAATTAGCTTTGGGAGGGAGTGAGCTGCGGGAGAGATGGATGTAGAGCGGCACGGTGGGACTGAGTTGAGGAGAGAGAGTGAGAATGAGTGAGGTGGGCGAGAGGTGTGGAAGAGAGAGAGGCACGGATGCAGGGTCTCAGTGAGCTGAGGCAGTGAGGGAGGGAGGGAGTTGGGTGAGATAGAGCGCTGAGGGAGAGAAGGAGATAGGGGTTAGGTGAGATGGGGGAGCGGGAGAGCAGATTCCTTGCTTTTGCACGTTTATTGCGTGTTATAGGGACAACAACAACAACCTTCACACAGGGCAGCGTGTCAGACCTTAACAGTGGCAGACATAGATTGGAAGGTGGTTTTGGGGTAGGAAGCGAAGGGTAGTGAGAGGGAGTCGGAGGGAATGTGATGGAGGTAGCTGGCATGGGAGGGAGGGAGTGGGAGAGGCACCGAGTGGGGAGGTAGGTGGGAGGATGAGTCTGAGAGGGCGAAGGGGAGATGGAGACGAAGTCAAGTGAGGGAGAGTGAGGCAGCGAACTGGGGGAGAGAGGGAGGGAGGCACGGAAGGAAGGAGGGGGTGAGTTGCGTGAGAGAATTAGTAGAGTGTGAGATGGGGGAGGGAGGGAAGAAAGGGAGATGGAGGGAGGGAGGGAGGGAGGGAGGGAGGGAGGGAGGGAGGGAGGGAGGGAGGGAGGGAGGGAGGGAGGGAGGGAGGGAGGGAGGGAGGGAGCGAAGGGAGATGGAGGGAGAGAGTGAGTGAGCTGGGGGAGGGAGAGCAGTTTCCCACACATAAGTCACGAAACTTTTCTATTCCTCTCTCTCTGAAATTAAGTCGCTCTCTCTTTCTCAGTCTCTCACTTGACAATATTCGCCCCTCCCTCTCGCTCTCTCTTTCTGTTACGTTCTCTCATTCTTTCTTCAGTAAATTTGAGGGAAAGAAGGTGGGAGAGTTCCGAGACTGGAGCTTTGTGAGCTGCAAAAGGAGCTGCTCATGTTCACAGATCACCACAGATGCTGTTCCCCCCATGGCACAGATTCCCTGTTGATCCACGTTCTCGTGTGATCACTGAGATGGAGAGGGTCGGAGCTGGGGGAGAGAGAGAGCTGGAGGAGATAGACAGCTAGGGGAGAGAGGGAGGAGGGGAGTGAGATGTGGGGGAGAGGCGAGAGCAGATTCCTTGCTTTTCCATGTGTAATGTGTGATCACTGAGATGGCTGATGGCCTCACACTGTCATAATAATTCCTGACACAATATTCAGCTGATAACAACTGATCCTCCAGTGTCAATAACACACTGAGATATCGGGGGAATTCACACTCGGGATAGTATATTCTCACACAGTCTGTTACTTACTCCAGTGTCTGTATTTCACACTCCGGGTTGCTCAGAGCCTCACACAGTCGCTTCAATCCAGAATCTCCCAGATTATTTTTACTCAGGTACAGCTGCCTCAGTGAGCGGCTTGTACTGAGAGCGGAGACCAGATCATCAGTGCAGCCATCGGTCAGACTGTTACTCTTCAGCCTGGAGCAGAGACACAGAGACATGACAGGGATCAACAACAACAACAACAGTATGACATGTGTACAGAGCCTTTCACGTCAGGAGGACGTTCCAAGCAGCTGGACAGACAGTGTTTTGGAACCAAGATAGGGTCTGGGTGGGGTAGGATGAAGGCAGTGGTGGGTGGGACAGAGGGTGCTGGAAGGCTTGTTTGCTTGAAGAGGAGGGTGTTGACGTGGGTGATTAAGAAGGTGACGGACGGGGTGAGCTGGAGGGAATTTAGCATGGCGTTCCAGAGGGTGGGGGCAGCGTGGCTGAGGGGTCACCAACCAACGGAGTAACGGGCGAGGCTGGGGACATGGAACAGACCGGAGCCCACTGAGCGGACGGAGCGGGCAGGTTGGTGAGTAGCACTGAATGAGTATGAGGGCCAATGAGAGAGTGAGTGAGAGGCAATAAGAAAGCCAATGAGAGTGAGTCTGTAGTGGGAAAGCACGAAAGAGAGTCAATGAGAGTTAGTGAGTGAGTGAATGTGAGAGACAATAAGTGAATGAGTACTGTAACTAACCGCGGAAATGGCGCTCTTGCGTATATGGCCCACGCCCAACTTTTGACATTTTCTTCGTGAAGAAAAAGGAAGCATTTTTGATCATATTGCCGGCAGAAGGGAGGGAGGGAGGAGAGACAGGTAGGGAGGGAGAGAGAGAGAGGGAGGCAAGCAGGGATGGAGAGAGAGAGAGAGGGAGGGAGGGAGGGTGGGAGTGAGGTGGGGAGGGAGAGAAGGAGGGAGGGAGGCAGGGAGGGAGAGAGGGAGGCAGGCAGGCAGTGAGGGAGAGAGGGACGCAGAAAGCCAGGTAGGGATAGAGAGAGGCAGGCAGGCAGGGAGGGAGAGAGGGAGGTAGGCAGCCAGGGAGGGAGGGAGAGAGAGATGGAAGGAGGCAGGCAGGGAGGGAGAGAGGGAGGCAGGCAGGGAGGGATCGAGAGAGGGAGGCAGGGAGCCAAGCAGGGAGGGAGCGAGAGAGAGAGAGAGAGAGAGAAGGTGGCAGGCAGGGAGGGAGGGAGAGAGAGATAGAGAGTGGGAGGCAGGCAGGGAGGGAGGCAGGCAGGGAGGGAGGCAGGAGAGGGAGGGAGGCAGGCAGGAGAGGGAGGGAGGCAGGCAGACTGGGTTAGGCAGAAGGCAGGCAGCAGGCACAGCACTGAAGTTCGCTGCTGTTGCCGCTGCCCGGGGCGGCCGAGGTCGAAGCCCCAACACCCACTCCCCCCAACCCCCGCCGGACACTGAACAAGCCAAGGCTGACAGTGCGCCGGCCGCCCCTCCTGTTTACTGTATTTCCGAGACTCAAAATTTCTTGTACCTTCGTATAGGGCGCACCCCCAACTTTCGAGATCTTGCGACGTGAAAAAAAAGTGCGCCTTATACGCGGTTGTGTACGGTATATGTGTGTGAAAGTGAGAGTGGGATTGAATGGGTGTGTGTGACTCGATGACTTGAGGTAGGGAGGGATGGAAGGAAGGGAGAAGGTGGGGATAGTGCGGGAGAATGAGAGAGGTTGGGTGGGTTTAGGTGAGTGAGTGGAAAGGAGGGAGGGGTATAACCTAAAGCTGCATAACTTATACCCTGTGAGAGGTCGGGCTGGAAAACATCCCCCTGTTTTGTGGCTTGGACACAACCTGCAAATACGGTTTCTCAGCTCTGAACGTCAACTCATCATGGGCGACTTCAACTTACACCTAAACTCCCTTGCACTACCGGCTCCGATTTCACTGTCCTCCTCTCCTCCCTAAACCTCACACTCTACAACAACTCCGAGACTCACAAGAGCTGCCGCACTCTCGTCCTGATCACCAACGGCTTTGACATTTCCGACCTCAGCATCACGGACAAGGCCATCTGGGACCACTTTCTCGTCTCCTTCTCATCTGCGATCCCTCGCCCCTCCACGAAGCCCTCAAGTGTACTTTTCCTCCCATGGAAAAGATTACCCCCTGAGACCCTCACAGAGGCCGACACATCCTCTGATCTCCGACCCCTCTGGCCTTCCACGCACAGTGATGCTGAAGCAGCTGTCCAGCTGCTCCACGATCGCCTCTCCTCCACCTTCGAATCTCTCATCCCACTGAAATCCTGGTCCACCTCCAATCCCACCCACTCCGCCTGGTACAACACTTATCTCCGCACCCTTAAATCCCAAAACCGGATGCTCGAGCGCAGGTGGCAGAAAACCAGCCTCATGTATCACCAACATCTGTGGCACAAGCATCTCCACAGTTACCGCCGTTCCCTGTCTGTGCAAAAACGGCCTACTATTCTATCATCATCCTGGAGGCAAACAACAACACTAAAGTCCTCTTCTCCACCACCCACTGCCTCCTCCGTGCACCACCCTCAGGCCTCCTCAATCCTCACTTCACATGCGAAGTTCCTGGCTACTCCATGTTCAGTGTGTGATCACTGAAATGACTGATGGCCTCACACTGTCACACTGATTCCTGACACAATATTCAGCTGATACCAACTGATCAGCCATTGTCAGTAACACACTGAGGTATCGGGGAAATCCACACTCGGGATATTATATCCTCACACAGTCTGTTACTTACACCAGTGTCTGTATTTTACACTCCGGGTTCCTCAGAGCCTCACACAGTGACTTCACTCCAGAATCTCCCAGATTATTATTGTCCAGGTTCAGCCATGCTAGTGAGCGGTTTGTACTGAGAGCGGAAGCCAGATCCTCGGTACAATCAGCCGTCAGCTTGTTACTGTTCAGCCTGGACACCGGAGAAACATGACAGAGATCAGAGTAAACACAGTGTCGAGAACAACAATAAATCGACACGTTTATACCACCTTTCACGTCGGAAGCACATCGCAAGGCGCTGTACAATCAGTGTTTCGGTGGAAGCCGGGATCGGGGAGGATGGAGAAAAGAGGGCGCAAGGAAAGAGAACCTTGGCATCCATGGATGCCAGTGTGGGACAGTGTCGGCCTTATTGGGAGCCAAAGGTCTGACACACACTGGGCAGCTCCAGATAGACAACGAGACACAAACCAATTACGGTTCACAATAACAGACTGTGGAGGTTTAGCTGGTTACACTACAGCCGTCACCGCAACACACATCGTGTGCCCCAGCCCGACCTTGTCTGTTTATATCTGCCCTCAATGTGCTCCTGATGATTGTGTCTCGCGGGTGATGAGGGGGTGGGGGTGATAACTTTGTGCTGGTGTAGCATGTCCCTCGGGCCGCTAGTTGAACATGGTTGCACTATTCTGTCATGAGCTGAGCTGAGAATGTCGCTCTCTGTGTGGATAGTGTTAGCTCTCTCTATGAGACAGGCACGAGTCAAACACTCAGGATCTGATTTGGTAACCAATAAACACAGTCTTGGGTTCTCACGTTTGACAATAATCCGCCACTTTACTCACAAAACACACAGTCTCAACACTGTGCACTGTCATGCACGTTGAGATGCCTGGGTGATGCGAATAGTTGGTTCAAAAGCAGAATATACTATGAATGATTATTATTGTTAATCTTTTTACCATGCTGCTCTCAGTGTGAAGTGAGATTGCAAGAGACCGAGCGAGCGACACGGATGGAATGATTTGAGGAGAGCGGGTGAGAGAGAGTGAGGTGGCGAGGGAGAGAGTTGTGGAGGAGATAGAGGCACGGAAGGAGGTACTTAATGAGCGGGGCAGAGAGGGATGGAGGGAGCTGGGGGAGACAGAGAGCTGAGGGAGAGAAGGAGCTAGGGGTTAGGTGATACAGGGGATTTAGTGGGTGTGTGTGACTCGATGACTGGAGGTAGGGAGGGATGGAAGGAAGGGAGAAGGTGGGGAGAGTGCGGGAGAATGAGAGAGATTGGGTGGGTTTAGGTGAGTGAGTGGAAAGGAGGGAGGGATATAACCTAAAGCTGCATAACTTATACCCTGTGAGAGGTCGTGTTGGGAACCATTGCCCTGTTTTGTGGCTTGGACCCTCCCCCCAACCTGCAGATACTGTTGCTCAGCACTGAATGTCAACTCATCATGGGCGACTTCAACTTACACCTAAACTCCCTTGCACCACCTACTCCGATTTCACTGTCCTCCTCTCCTCCCTAAACCTCACCCTCTACATCAACTCCCCGACTCACAACAGCTGCCACACTCTCGACCTGATCACCAACGACCTTGACATTTCCGACCTCAGCATCACGGACAAGTCCATCTCTGGGATCATTTTCTTGTCTCATTCTCCTAAGCCATCCCTCGCCCCTCCACGAAGCCCTCAACTGTACTTTTCTTCTCATGAAAAGACTCCCCCCTGAGACCCACACAGAGGCCCACACATCCACTGACCTCCTACCCCTCTGGCCTTCCACCCGCAGCGATGTTGAAGCAACTGTCCAGCTGCTCCACGATCGCCTCTCTTCCACCTTCAAGTCTCTCATCCCCCTGAAATCCTGGTCTACCTCCAAGCCCACCCGCTCCGCCTGCTACAACACTTATCTCCGCACCCTTAAATCCCAAACCCAGATGCTCGAGCGCAGGTGGCAGAAAACAGGCCTCATGTATCACCAACATCTGTGGCACAAGCATCTCCACAGTTACCACCGTTCCCTTTCTCGTGCAAAAACGCCCTACTATTCTATCATCATCCTGGAGGCAAACAACAACACTAAAGTCCTCTTCTCCACCACCCACTGCCTCCTCCGTGCACCACCCTCAGGCCTCCTCAATCCTCACTTCAAACCCGAACTTCCTGGCTAATCCTTGTTCAATGTATGATCACTGAGATGGCTGATGGCCTCACACTGTCACACTGATTCCTGACACAATATTCAGCTGATACCAACTCATCAACCAGTGTCAGTAGCACACTGAGGTATCGGGGGAATTCACAATCTTGATAATATATTCTCACACAGTCCGCTACTCACCACAGTATCTGTATGTTACACTCCGGTTTCCTCAGAGCCTCACACAGTGACTTCACACCAGAATCTCCCAGATTATTATTGTCCATTTTCAGCCATGTTAGTGAGCGGTTTGTACTGAGAGCGGAAGCCAGATCCTCGGTACAATCAGCCGTCAGCTTGTTACTGTTCAGCCTGGACACCGGAGAAACATGACAAGGATCAGAGTAAACACAGTGTGGAGAAAAACAGTAAAATGACACATTTATAGCACCTTTCACGTCGGAAGCACATCGCAAGGTGCTGTACAATCAGTGTTTTGGCGGAAGCCGCGATCGGGGGGGATGGAGAAAATAGGGTGCAAGGAACGAGAACCTTGGCATCCATGGATGCCAGTGTGGGACAGTGTCGGCCTTATTGGGAGACAAAGGTCTGACACACACTGGGCAGCTCCAGATAGACAACGAGACACAAACCAATTACGGTTCACAATTACAGACTGTGGAGGTTTAGCTGGTTACACTACAGCCGTCACCGCAACACACACCATGTGCCCCAGCCCACTCCCTGCCTCCAAACCTCGTCTGTTTGTATCTGCCCCCAATTTGCTCCAGCAGGGATGGGCAGATTGTGCCTCGCGGGTGATAGGGGTTGGGGGTGATACTTTATGGTGGCGTAGTATGGCCTCGGGCAGCCAGTTGTCCATAGTTGTGCTACAGAATTAGCTGAGCTGAGAATGTTGCTCTCTGTGTGGATAGTGTTAGATCTCTCCACGAGACAGACAGACATGTGTCAAACACTCAGCATCTGATATAGTAACCAATAGATACAGTCTTGGGTTCTCATGTTTGACAAAAATCCGCCACTTTACTGACAAAACACAGTCTCAACACTGTGCACTGTCCTGCACGTTGAGATGCCTGGATGATGCGAATTGTTGGTTCAAAAGCAGTAAATACTATGAATGTTTATTATTATTAATCTTTTTACCATCCTCGCAGTGTGGAGTGAGATAGCAAGACAGCGAGCGAGCGAGGGATTGGTGAAGGCAGTGAGTGAATGAGCGATAGAGCGTGTGAGTGATAGAGAGTACAAGCGAGTGAGGGAGCAATAGATTGGTCAGTCTGGGACAGATATTTTGGGATGATATCAAACGAAGGTGTTGTTCAGGTTGAATAGAGCTGGGGTATGAGCTGCTCGTGTCCACACATCACCACAGCTGCTGTTCCCACCACATAGTGCACATTCCTTGCTAATCCATGTTCAGTGTGTGATCACTGAGATGGCTGATGGCCTCACACTGTCACACTGATTCCTGACACAATATTCAGCTGATACCAACTGATCAGCCAGTGTCAATAACACACTGAGATATCGGGGGAATTCACACTCGGGATATTATATTCTCACACAGTCTGTTACTTACCCCAGTGTCTGTATTTTACACTCCGGGTTCCTCAGAGCCTCACACAGTGACTTCACTCCAGAATCTCCCAGATTATTGTCCTCCAGCCTGGACACAGAGACAGAGACACGGTGAATATAGTGTAACAATACAATACACATTGACATCTATATACAGGAGCTGGGGCCAGGGCCAGACACCTGAACATACACACACACACATAGTTACTAAATCCTGGTTGGTTCAGACAAACACTGACATTTATATTATAGTCACAGCAGGTCATGTATCAGAGCTTTACAGGGACTGGATTAGAGTGTTAGAGAGAGAGATACCGCTCGGGTTATCTCAGTCTCTTTCTCTCTCTCTCTCTCATTCTCACTGAGTATTCTCTCTTTCTCTGTCTCTATCTCTCTCTGTGTTTATCGCTTTCTCTCTGTCATTCCCTTTCTCTTTCTGTCAGTCCTAACTCTCCCAGTTGTTCTGTCTATTTGCTTCTCTCTCTATCTCTGAGACTCTCTCTCTCAGTCACTCTCTTTTGTTCTCTTTCGTTCACTCCCTCCCGTTACTATCTCACTCTCCCCCTATTTCTCAGTCTCTCTCAAACAGTCTTTCTGTCTCTCACTGTCTCTCGCTTTCACAATCATTCACTCTCAGTCTGTCAAGCCTCTCTCTCTTTCCCCAGCTGAGTTACCCTCTCCAAGTCTGTGCCTCTGTCTTTATTTCTCACAGTTTGGAATCCTGTAGGTCACTGGTTCGAGCAGTCGCGTTTCAAGCGTGAGACCTGTGTTCGCATCCATTCAGGTCAGGGCGAAACACGAATCCTTACTCCACACATATGGCTAATAATAATCCCTCGCCCCCAAAAACTAGTCATTTTAACCCACTGTTGGCTGTCAGTGGGGACACTGCTGTGCGGAATTGCCTGCTGCGTTTCACCCGCAAATAATAATACGGTATAAACAAATATACAGTCAATTCGCTTTACAGTATATTCTGTGAAGCTCTGTGTGACGTCTTATATGTTGTGGTTGCAGAGGAATGGAGAGATTTAAATACAAGTGTGAGTATCTTGAAGGTGAGCCTCTCCGAGACAGGGAGCCAGTGCAGTCTGGCAACAACTGTAGTAAAGGGGGAGTCTCAGTTGTCCTTCCTCCCCCACGTCCGGTCCCTCACCACCAACGCTTTTTTCCAACTCCGACGTATCGCCCTTCTCCGCCAATATCTCACCACAAAAGCTGCCGAAACCCTGGTCCATGCCTTTGTCACCCCTCATCGCCTATTCCAATGCCCTCGGACTATTCCATTGCCCTCCTCGCCCGTCTCCCCTTCGCTACCATTGATAAAATCCCGCTCATTCAGAAATAAGCCTCGCGATACCTTGTCAATAATCTGAGTCTGCTGAACCTTTTCTGACTGTGTTGGTTTTATTGGATCCGATCATGTTTTCACGAGAGCAAGGTTGTCTAATTCAAGATCCTAGTCCTCATCTTCAAGGCCATTCACGGCCTTGCCCCCGCCTATCTCTCCGACCTGCTCTCTCTCTGTCAGCCTGCCCATCCCCTCCATTCATCGGGCTCTGGCCTGCCCCACGCCAACCATCGGTGGCCGGGCTTTCAGCCTTTCTCCCCCCACCCTGTGGAACTCTGTTTCTCAATCCGCTCGCTTCGTTTCCTCCCTATCCTCCTTTAATGCCGGCCTCAAGACCTTTCGCTTTGACATTGCCTTCTGTCCCACTCCAAACTGTCCACCCACCCACCCAACGAGGGTTTCTGTTTCTTCCTCTCTGCCTGTGTCTATCAGCCTCTCACATGCTACCAGAATCTCTCACTCTCTGATGCTTAGTTGTTTCTCACTCTGTCTGATGCTTCGTCTCTCTCACTCTGTCTCTCCCTCTTACTAATCTCTGCCACTGTTTCGTTTCTCACATTAGCTCAGACGGTCCTTTTCTCTCTCCCGCTCTCAATGTATCTCTCTCTCTCACAGTTTCTTGCAGACTCTCACCATCTCTCTTTTCCATACCGAGTCTCTCTGGCACTCTCTCACTTTATCTTTATTAGTCTCCCTTAACGTCTCTCTGTCGCTCAGTCTCTATTTAACTGATTATTTGTCACACACTCTCTGTCACTCTCACATTCTCTCTTTCCCATTCTCTCCCTCTCTACTTGTCTCTCTCGTGTTATCCGATGCTTTCACTCTCTCTCATTCTTAGTCTCTCTCCCAGTCTTTACACGCGCTCGTTGTATCTATCGAAGCCGTCTTACTCTTTCTTTAATTCCCACACTGTAGACCAGATGCCGTCACGCTCTCCCAATGTGTCTTACACTCTCTCTCTAAGTTTCTCTCAGATTCTCAAAATCTCCTTCTATCATACTGAGTCTCTCACACACATGCACACACACTCAAATTTCCCGTCTCTCCCAACATCTCTCATTCTCTACACTTCTCTCGCTATCTGTGTTTATTTGTCACACTCTCTCGCAGTCACTCCCACAATCTCTCTCTCATTCTCTCCCTCACTGCCTTTCACCAACTCATTCCGTCTCTCCCTTCAGCCGACTCTGTCTGTTTCTCTCAGTCTCTCTCCCGTTTGCTCTCTCCAGTATCTCCCAGTCTCTCTGAGCCCCTCTCTCATTCATCCAGGCTCATTCAGTCACTCCATTTCTTTCACACAATCAGTCTCTCTGCCTTTTGCTCACACTCAGCCTCTCTATCAGTCTGTTGCTTTCTCCTAGAAACCTAGCGATCTAGAAATCCCTTCCTCACTCCTCCCCTCTCTTCCCAGTTTTGTGTCTCAGCTAAAGACATTTCTCTTCGACCACAACTTTGGGGATTTCCCCCCTCAATGAGACCAGTCACCAGTCAGTCATTTGACACAGCAGCTCACACACCCCACACTGACTGTCTTATCTCCCCCAGGTTTCTGACTGTAACCATCAATAATAACAAACCTGAGATCTCGGCACTTGTGCAGTGCGGGCACCAGGCACTGAATCCCTTCAGCCCCGATCTGACAGTTGTTGAGATTGAGCTTCTCTACGGTGACACGGGGATGTAACATCTTAAACAGCAGAGCACAGGTCGGAGGGGTCAATGTGATTCCAGTGAAGTCCAGTGTCTGCACAGCTTCAATTATACCCGGGGGAAGTTTGTTGCTCAGAGACTGAATCAATTCTGAAAGAGAAAGGTCGGGAATAGTTTGATCGACAGAAAACAGACGAGGAATTGTTTGATGAAGTAAAACGAGCGCTGCGGTATGGTACCACATGGGATGCACTGGGAGAATTCAGTGAAACTCCGCGTTAGCCCAAGAATATCAATGTGATCATCCAGGGTGTGATCGTGGCTGGTGAGGGTTTTGCTGGAGTGGGAATGGACATTTTGAAGGGAAATGCGGGTGGTTTTTCTGGCTGGGGGGGAGCGGGGGGGGGGGTGAAGTGGTGGTGAGAGAGGAGAGGATTTGAGGGTCTACAGAAGAGATGGGTGTGGAGTGTGTGGAGGGGTGGAGAGTTGGGGAGACTGCCAAAGAGGGAGGGGGCAGTTACGATTGCCTTAAGAGGGCGGTTTGTGTGGAGGGTTTGAATGTTGGCGCAGTTGGGTTGGGCTGCTATGGGACTCCCTGCACCTGAGGTCATGATGGACCCGATGGAGAATTCCCGGGCAGGAGCAGAGGGCAGTTTTGATGGCGTCTAGGGGAGAGAGAAGGTGGGGGACGATGGGAGAGTAGGACAGAGAAAGAGAAGCGGATAGACGGTGGTGGGTGGGAGCAAAGATATTGAGATTGGGGGGTGAGGCTCGGGTCAGGGCGGAAATGCGCAGAGAAAGAGGGAGGGAGAGACTCTGTGAGAGAGTTTGAGTGTGTGCCTCTCTCCCAATCTCTCTCTCCTTCTCCCTCTGTCTCTCTCTGTTTCTCAGTCTCTCTCGCAGTCTCCCTCTCAATCTCTCGCTCAGTCTCTCTCTGTCTCTCTCTCAATCTATCCCTCCCTTCTCTCTCAGTCACTCTCTCAATCTCTCCCTCAGTCTGTCTCACGGATTCTCTCTCTCGGTCTCAGTCTCTCTTACACTGTCTCTCTCACTCAGTCTCTCGCACTCAGTCTCTCTCTCTCATTCTCTCTCTCTCAGTCTCTCTCTCTCTGTCTCTCTCTCTGTCTTTCTCTCAATATCAGTCTCTCTCATGCAGAGACCGGGAAGGAGTGATCAGTGGGATGTGATCAGTCCGCAAGCTATGTGTTCATGGCGAAGTCAAAGTCCGCCATTTTCTGCTGACCCACTTTCTCTATGTATTAACGTTTTTTTTATTAGAGTAAAGTTTACGGGCTCAGATGATGTCAGTGTCAGTGGGATATAGTTTTGCTTACCCAGTTGTATTAGCTGCAGATCTGTTGAACAAGATAAACAGTTACTATAGACAATTGTACATACATACAAAGATGAACCGATTCCGATGCTGTTTTACTGTGATGGATGAGTTAAAAACCTCAAGCTTTAACAGCTTTATATACTACAAATGTATAAGTCAACAATTCACTGACATTCAAAGATTGAAATTCATTATTTTGGTTGCATAAATGTCTGTGTATTGCATCAGCATTTACATCAACTTACAATTGAATTTGTAAATGAAGATTGAGACATGTAGAGAAGGATAAAGACAGATGTACAACATATATGTATGTCGTTGCTATACATAGCAACCTGTAGTTCAGTGGTTAGCTCACTCTCATCGCAAGCGAGTGACTTGGGTTTGATTACTGGGAGGGCAAGTCTCAAGCAAGTTTCCTTTACTCCACACTCCTCTGTGTACCTCACATTAACTGTGGACTCAGTTGTTATTCCATTCGTTTAGAGCTTTTCTGTTGGTAATTAATAAATATCAGAGAGTGTCTCCAAGCGAGAGATGTATAAAAGGGGCAGAAGGACAAGCCTGGTAACTACAGACCAGTCAGTCTAACGTCGGTAGTGGGCAAAATTCTAGAGTCCATAATCAGGGACAAGGTAGATCTTCACTTAGAAAGATATAGGCTAATAAAGGACAGTCAACATGGATTTGTTAAAGGCAAATCTTGCCTTACAAATCTGATAGAATTTTTTGATGAGGTAACGGAATGGGTGGATAATGGTAGCGCAGTTGATGTAGTTTACATGGACTTTCAAAAGGCATTTGACAAAGTGCCACATGAGAGACTTATTAAGAAATTAAAGGCCCATGGCGTAAAAGGGACAGTGGCAGCGTGGATCCACAACTGGCTGCGAGACAGAAAGCAGAGAGTTGTAGTGAGAGGCTGTTTTTCAGATTGGAGGGAAGTGAGCAGTGGTGTGCCACAGGGATCGGTTTTGGGACCATTGCTGTTTGTAATCTACATCAATGATCTGGACTTGGGTGTACGGAGTACAGTTTCCAAGTTTGCAGATGACACTAAGTTAGGGAGAATAGTAAACAGTGAGGAGGATAGTAGCCATCTGCAAGAGGATATAGACAAATTGGTAAAGTGGGCAGACACATGGCAGATGAAGTTTAATGCAGAGAAGTGTGAGGTGATGCATTTTGGGAGAAGAAATGAAGGGAGGCAATATAGGCTAGATAGTACAATTTTAAATGGTGTGAAGGAACAGAGAGACCTGGGGATTTGTGTTAGTGACTCGTTGAAGGTGGCAGGACAGGTAGACAAGGCTGTTAAGAAGGCATATGGGATACTAGGCTTTATAAATAGGGGTATAGAGTACAAAAGTCAGGAAGTGCTGACTAACCTCTATAGGACTTTGGTGAGGCCTCAGCTGGAATACTGTGTTCAATTCTGGTCACCACACTACAGAAAGGATGTGAAGGCATTGGAAAGGGTACAACGAAGATTTACTAGGATGGTGCCAGGATTGAGGGACTTCAGCTATGAGGAGAGGCTAGATAGGCTAGGGTTATTCTCTCTGGAGCAGAGAAGATTGAGGGGAGACCTAATAGAGGTTTATAAGATCATGAGGGGTTTCGACAGGGCAAATAGAGAAAAACTATTTCCACTCGTGGGTGAATCTGTGACTCGTGGTCACAGATTTAAAATAGTTTCAAGGCGCAGTAGAGGGGAGCTGAGGAGAAATTTTTTCACTCAGCGAGTTGTTCGAATCTGGAATGCATTGCCTGAAAAGGTGGTGGAGGCTGATTCGATAACAACTTTTAAAAGGGAATTAGATCTTTATTTAGGAAGAACGGGTCTATTAGGCTATGGGGAGCGGGCAGGGCAATGGGATTGAATCGCTCTTTTCAAAGAGCCGGCACAGACTAGATGGGCCGAATGGCCTCCTTTTGTGCCGTAAAATTCTATGATTCTATGATTCTATGATTCTATGAGACTGTGTCTCATCATATATTCTGTAAAGTGAATCAATTACACATTTTTGGGCGAAACTCAGCAGCAACTTGCACACAGCAGCGTCCTGCAAACAGTCGTGGATTGAAATAATCCATTTTGTTTCCAAGGAATTATTATCTGGCATCAGGAATCATAGAATATTACAGCACAAAAGGAGGCCATTCGGTCCATCGAGTCTATGCCGGCTCTTTAAAAAGAGCAATTTAGTCCCGCTCCCCAGCTCTCTCCACATAACCTCATAAGCGCTTTGAGATGTCGATAAGATGTGGAAAGCGCTATATAAATGTATGGATGATTATTATTATAATTATTCAACCCATTCTCGCCAAATGTCTACCTCTCTTTTAAAAGTTGTTGTCTAATCGGCCTCCACCACCTTTTCAGGCAAAGCATGCCAGATTTGAGCAACTCGCTGGGAAAAAAGTTCTCCTCATCTCCCCTCTGCTTTTCTTTGAAACTATTTTAATTCTGTGACCACGAGTCACTGATACGCCCATCAGTTTTTCCCAATCTACTCTGTCGAATATTCTCATGATCTTAAAATCCTCTATTAGGTCTCATCGCAACCTTCTCTGCTCCAATGAGAAAAAACCTAGCCTCTCTAGTCTTTCCTCATAGTTGCAGACTCTCAATCCTGGTACCATCCCAGTAAATCTCCTCTACGGCCTCAAAATCTTTCCAAAAGTCTGGTGGTCAGAATTGAACATAATATTCTAGTTAAGGCCTAAACAAAATTTCGTAGTGTTGCTTCAGAACTTCCTGACTTTTGTACTCTATGCCACTATTTATAAAGCCTTGTACCCCTTACGCTTTCTGAACAGCCTTGTCTACCTGTCCTGCCACCTTCACAGAATTATTTCAACAACAACAACTTCCATTTATATAGCGCCCTCCTCACTGGACGGCATCACAGAGAGCTTTCCACAAGCCCTCAGGTCTCTCTGTTCCTTCACACCCCTTAAGATATTGCTACCTGGCCTATATTGCCTCCGCTTATTTCTCCTCCCACAATGGATCACCTCACAATTCTCTACATTAAATTTCATCTGCCACATGTCTCTCCATTTTACCATTTGGTCTATATCTTCTTACAGATGGCTACTATCATTCTCACTACTTACTATTTTTGCTTACTTTGTGTCATCTGCGAACTTCAAAATGGTACTCCCTATATCCAAGTCCAGATCATCAATATTAATTAAAAAGAGCAGTGGTCCCAATACTGATCCCTGGGGTATGACGCTGTACACTTCCCTGGAGTAACACAATTTGGCCAAGATTTCTCGCTGTCTGGAATCGAACCCAGATCTCTCGCTTGTAGGGCGAGAGCTCAAACCGCTGAGCCAGAGGTTCCCACAAAACCTTCCAGCAGGACTCACCTCCCCCACAACCCTCATGGCCACAACAGCCTTCACCCCCCACAGCTCTAACCTCTAATCTGGTACTTCATACCTTCTGACTTACCCTGGAACTCTTGTCTCAGTGAACTTTGCTGTTCCTGCAGTTTACAAGCCATGGCTTCCCTCTCATCCATTAACTTCTGCCTCAATTCTTCCACAGACACTTCCAATTGATGGATCCTTTCGTCTCCCAGTCGCTTCTCCTCAACCAGCTGTTGGTGAACCTGAGATTGCTCCTTCAATCTCTCCAACTGATCCACTTTCTCGCGTTGGGCTGGGAAGGAGAAACATGTAACAACCAATGTACTTATGACTGTCAAACACGGTGAGGAACAAAATACCAGCGACACAGGAGACTGGAAACACCAACTCAAAGCATTGAGAGCCCCAGGCACTACCCGCAATCTATACAGCTCTGTCAACCCATATTTTGAGGGAGCGAGGTGAACTGATCGTGGGATAGACTTCCAAACGTTGGAGGCAGAGAGGTGGAAAAGTAGAGATGGGTGTCAGCTGAAGGTCGAAAATAGACAACCACGTTCCTCTCCACCGCCTGTCTTCCATCATCAGTAGGACTACACTCGCTGGGTTGGAGCCCTACCTCACCAACATCCAATACTACTTTAATGCTAAATAGTTCCCTTCCCGTTTCCACTCAGTCACCTGCGGACAACCCCAAGGATCCATCTTTGGCCCCCTTTTCTTCCTCAACTACACTCTCCCTACTTGTGATGTTATCCACAGACATGGGATTAACTTCCACCTGTATGCGGATGACACCCAACTTTACTTTTCCATATCAAATTACAACTCCGAGTTCCCTGATGTTTCGTCACCTTGTCTGTCGGACATCATGGGCTGGATGAGGGAAAATTCCCTGCAGTTAAATGCAAACAAGACACAAGCCATACTCTTCGGCTCATATCGATGTCTTCTTACCCATCGATCCCACCTCCTCAACCTACCCGACCAGTCCATAAAACTTTCCGAATCCATGCACAACTTAGACATGTGTGTGTGTGCTCGGCTATGATAGGGGCTGAGAGTGTGCTGGGCTATGGTGGGGGCTATGTGTTCATGTTGAGAATTGAGAGACATTTACCTGGGTCGATGCTGTCTCTGATCTCTCTCTCAGGTAGATCAATCTCACACACTGACAGCTGAAAATCCAACTTACTGATCCTGTAATAACAGAGATTCACAATGTAAAGTGAAGCTACGTATTGTGTTTGGTTTCTATAATAAATTCTGGATATTTAGGGAATCAACATTCCATACCTTCTCTTCGGATCAACTTGTTCCTAATTAAATCAAATACAGACACAGTGAGTCACACTGAGACATTGCACTGTAAACTCAGACACACAGCAATACATTTCCATATCACACAGGTTACTGTCATTAATATTAACAATGATAATAAGCCTTGCGTTTTACATAGTGCTTTTCACGTCTTCTCGATGGCATCTCGAATCGCTTCACAGAATATACTGTGAAGTAAATCGACTGTATTTTTGTGGGCGAAACGCAGCAAGCAATCGCAAAGAGCAGCGTCCCCACAAACAGCCGTGGGATTAAAAGATCAATTATATATTTTGTTGCGGCTCTACTTGCTCTTTATTGTCTGCAGATGTAACCGAGTTCAGGTATCAACAGTAAAACGGTCATAGACAATGACACACAGTGGGAACTGCTTGCAAACATAAGCACACGCTAGAATATAACAATTAATAATCACTGACATGTATAACAATCAGACTATAATTGTGTGTAGCTGCTACTGAACTAAACTATAATTGAATCTATTTACCTGAAGAAAGGACACAGTGTCTATTTCCATCTGTTTCTGTAACACTGAGATTTCTTGTGTAACAGAATCTAAATTTCCCTGAATCTCTCGCAGATTTGTCTCCATTTTGTGTAAAATCTCCTTCTCTCGCTGAGTGAGATCTCCCATCACCAGCTGCTCTCTGTCAGTCAGGCTCTGGTGCATTTTAGCAAATTCAGACGTGACTTGGGTCTGCAGACTGCTCACCTGTTCCTGTAACATATCAGACACCACACTGTGTACACACTGTACAGGTTGATTTCACACTATGTACACACAGCAAATGGAAACACCACACGGTGTACACACAGTAAAGCGTGCCATCAAAATGTGTACATACAGTAAAGTGAGACACTAATAGTACTGACATAATTTACCTTAACTTGTGAAATCTTTTCTCTCTGTTTGACTTCAGCTTGTACAACAGTTTCCTTCTTCTGTGTGAGAGAAGCTAAGGAGGATCTCACTTCATCCTGGAATAAACACATAGAAACAAAGTGTTTTAAGGTGAAAATATAAAGTGAAGTATAGTGATTCCCATGTGAGGGACATTGTTACCTTGTAGATTTCAGCAGCTTCATCAATGGGCAGGAAGCGGTGATCTCTGTGTTCTCGCCCATGGCTACAAATGGAGCAAATCAATTTCTTGTCAGTTTCACAGAACAGCTTGAGTTCCTCGCTGTGTTTCTCACAGTGAGGTTTGGTTCCTGTCTGTGGAGGAGCAGTCAGGCTGAATTCTCGAGCTTTCTCTACCATTCTGACCAGGGCCCGATTCACCCTCAGGTTCCCTTCGGCAATAACCTCCCGACATTCCGGACAGCTGTGTGTCTCCTGCTTTTCCCAGCTCCGGGTGATACAGGAGCGACAGTAGTTATGGCCACAATCCAGAGTAACAGGATCAGTGAAGAAATCCAGACAAATGGGACAGTTTAGCTCCTCGGTCAGACCCTGAACCTGGAGTTTAGAAGCCATTTTCACCCTCAGCAATTACTGATCCAAAGCTAGTTTCACTTTAGTTGTGGGCGTGTATGGGCGGCTCCCAGTCACTCAGTAGCAATCTGGTCAAAACCTCCCCTTTAGTCTCTTCTTGTGAATTCAGCTCACTGTAAACAGGAATCCAGGAGACCAGTGGAAAGTCTTGTATCTTGATCTCACACACACACACACACACACACACACGGGAGGCACAATTCACTGTTCATTTCATTCTATTGATTTTCCTGGGCTGGGAAATGGGAATAATAATAAGCATCCAGGTTTAATAAACACCACTTCTCCCCAGTTTCGTTTCCACCCACCCCAATTTGTTTTTCTCCCTCACATTGTTATCACATTTGCAACCCATCAGTTAACACACTCTTGTTCCTTTGTCTCCTTTGTCTTCCATGTCCTGCCTCTCACGTCCTTCAAAACATCTCCTTCCAAACAAGCCCCAGTTCTGACGAAGGGTCGTGGACCCGAAACGTTGACTCGCTTTCCTCTCTCCATGGATGCTGCCTGACCTGCTGAGTTTCCACATCAACTTCTGTTTTTGTTTGTGATAAACCTCGACATGTTCCATAAAGCGTTTTCTCGGGTCAAAGGCCACAGCCTTGAGACGAGACTTGGAGCAGGCGATGTGTAGGGGCTCTGGGATGGATGTCCAGAGAGGGCTGGGCAATAGATCGCCTCGAAAACCGGAACATAAATCGTAAGGGTGGGAGACATGGAGCAGCCATTGTGCTGAGAAAGGGAGAGGCAGAGACAGGTCACCAATATGTGTGTATTTGTGTATCTGTGTTTTGCGTGAGTGCAGTGGACAGGAACGGCATTCGTACAGATACACACACTCACTCCATCATTACCTCTCCATTACATTCACTGAGAGAGAGAGAGAGATTCACACAAACGCACAATCAGTTACACACACAGGTAAACATTAACGGTTTCACTGCCTCTCCCGTCATAGGCACCCAGAGAGAAAGGGAGAGCAAGAGAGGTACACAGATACACAGTCACACACACAGATAGAGAGTGATAAACAGGCAAAACCACTCACAGACACGGCACTTAACAATATGAACGCCTCCTCTGCCTCCATCGCTCAAACAAACGCAGATACCCACACACACACAAGTTAGTGATCAGGACGTTCCCTGGGCTGGTGACTTTTGAGTCACGGCATTGGTGTAACAGTGTGTGGTGTGAGAGTTTTGCCAGTGAGAGGAAGGAATGGGAGGCAGTGAAGGCTTGTCACTCGACCCACGAAATCCGGAAATTTCCAATTATTACCCAACAATCCTTATTGGTAATAATAATAATAATCCTTGCATTTTTTATAGCGCTTTCCACATCTTATCAACATCCCAAAGCGCTTCACAGAATATACTGTAAAATGAATTGACTGTATATATTTGTGGGCGTACCGTTGCAGCCAATTGCGGACAGCAGTGTCCCACATGCAGTCGTGGATTGAAATAACCAATTATGTTATTTGTTTTCATATAAGTAAGTTTAGTGTTTGATCTAGGTATAAATCATATGTTTCAAATATAGTTATTGGATACCGTAATTAGAATACAAGGTGACGGTCTTAAGATATAATAATGAGGGTAACGATCATAACTATCCGTCACACAAATTATACATAAGTATAACCTACCAGGTTCACACTGCACTCAACTGAGAAGTCATGAAGTGATCCGCTCCTAGATACTCACGTTGGAACCACTACACACTTGCTTGCTCCTCCAGCCTCGTTCTCTACATTTCCTACCTCAAAACTTCTCCAATTGTACTCCTTTTCCCAGTCTTCGACCCTCACTAGTGGGACAAAGTTCTCGAAGATGATGGAGTATCTATCCTTTCATATCAACCGGGGTGACGGTCCCGTACTCCAGTCGTTCCCTGCGGAATGCAGTCTGGTCGTGGCCGAAAATAGGTAATTTTGCTATGTTTGTACATTTGCTTGTTATATTTGGATACAGAATGATAATACAGACGTATGTTATATCTAAACCTACTTTTCCCAACAAAGTGGTTCTACGCTTCACTCCAACTCTGGATCTGCTGCCCACGAATCCCCAACCATGGCAATTGTACCGTTCTGTCCCCAGAATCTGCCCGTTCGTTTCACCAATTTGATGGCTGCCACGTGCTCCACACTTACATCTCCTTGTACCTGCTAATCTGGCTCTATTCGTTTAGATAAATGAGTTACCTGACGACTCTCTTCCAGCAACCGCCGAGGCTGTCTCTAATTTAGAGAACAGTCAGTCTGGCAGATGTTTATTGGAAGATGAGTTGTTTCTTCTCCGTCTTTGTTGGAGGAGTGCAAGGCGTCAATGTTATCAGCTTGTGCCAACCTTCTCCTATCTCAGGACTCCCATTCCCTTTACCATTGCATGCTGCTGCACAAAACAACCTGGTGAAGACCGGGTGCAAAAGGATTACTTCTGCCATTGTTTTTCAACTAATTGTGGTTAGGATTTCTGGCGACTTCAACCAGTGTCAACAATGTATCCGAAAACTAGCCTTCAATAACTTGCTCCCCGCAAGCTTATCTCAACATCACTACCTGGAAACTAACCCATGTCTCTTGAGATATTTATTCACTTTAATGAAACAGTAAGCAAATGTGTGGCCTGGGTTTTTACGGACTCTGGACATAATGAGATGGATAATAACTGTGAACATAGATCTCTACTGTTATCCATCATCACAGTTCTCTGCACCAAGTGACAAAAAATAGTGTTGCTCTAGGGAATGATCAAACTAACTTTGGCATTTTTGTGAAAAATATCGACATATTTATGCGGCTAACCTGCTGATCCACTAAAACTATTTCAATGCAATTTGTTTTTAAAAAGCAGGCATTTTATCAATTCATCAATTCATATTGATAGGATGATATTCAGGAGGGATTGCAGGCAAACAGAAATGTTGATGGATTGACATCTGTTTGCGAGGACATGGCTGTATGCCATTGGCTGCCGCGTCCTCCCGCACTAGCTAACGCAAAGTCAGCTCTCTGTGTAGCACATCCAATGAAGCGATTTGATTTGTCCGCCTAACGTGAAAGGATACCAAACGCACCGATTCTTAACTCTGTACAACAGGCACGAGTCAGGTTACATTGCCTCATAGAGCGTCCGCTGTGATAAGCAGGGTTTAGACACACACACACACACACACAATTCCTTTGTGTGGGCGGCCGGCATGTGTGAGATTGACAGTCGGGTCGGGTGGGTTTTAATACCCAGCTCAGTGCTGGGGGGTTGAGGAGAGGGATGTTAGCCGCTGCTATACAAGCGTAATTATTTTGTTGTTGTTGTTGTATGAGTTGTTCTAACTTGGATGCTTTTCAGAAGCAAACCCTCCCATTTTGTGGTTTCCTAACTATATTCAATGTTTGCTTTAGGCTCTTTGTTTCAACAGAAGTTAAACATTAATATTCCGTGGCAATCTGCTAGGGAACAGGGCCTGGCTGTGATTGTATTGCCAGACATTACCTGCTGGACTCTCTCCACGGTGTGTTATTATCCGTACAGCCCAGAACACTGAAGCCACATCACTGAGAGGCTCAGGAACCAGAGGCGGGAGCTGTCGCTCAGTCAGAGGGAGAGAGGACGGTCAGTCTCTGATTAGATCTCAATGTGGCTGAAATAAACCAGTAAAAGTTACCACGCGATTGAAACACTTGGAGTTAAAACCTCGGCATCAGGTTCGACCATAAACTCTCCTTCCTCCCCCACATCCGCGCCTTGACCGGCACCGCTTACTTCCACCTGCGCAACATTGCCAGGCTCCGTAATTATCTCACCCCCCGCGCTGCCGAAACACTCATGCACACGTACATCACCTCATGGCTGGACTATGGTAATTCTCTCCTCGTCGGCCTCCCCAGTTCCTCCATTCACAGGCTGCAGGTCATCCAAAACTCTGCAGCCCGTGTACTATCCCGCACCCGCCTCCGCGACCACATAACCCCCACCCGCGCCCGTCTCCACTGGCTCCCCATCCTCCAGAGGATCGAGTTCAAGATCCTCGTCCTCACCTTCAAAGCCTTACAGGGCCTTGCCCCGCCCTATTTATCAGACTTACTTCCCCCCGATAAGCCCACCAGGACCCTCCATTCAGCAGAGCTTGGCCTGCTCCAAGCCCCCCGCCCGAACCGCCCCTCCATTGGAGGGCGGGCCTTCAGTTTCTCCGCTCCCACCCTGTGGAATTCCATCCCCCAATCCCTCCGTCTTGTTTGTTCCCTTTCCTATTTCAAGGTCGGTTTGAAGACTCTCCTCTTCGACCGTGCCTTTTGTTCCCCCCCGAATTATTCGACCTCCCCTACGTGTTTCACCCCTTCCCATACACTCCCCTCCCAGCTCGTGTCACAAGCCTCCTCTGCAACGCCTTTGGACGTCCTCCCGACGTGAAAGGCGCTTTATAAGTTTAAGTTGTTGTTAAGTTGTTGTTGTTTCTAACTTTTGTAGATGGAGTTCTGTAGCTCCGTGGTTAAAGCGCTCGCCTTCACTTTCAAAAACATCCTGTGAAGCGTTTTGTGACGCCTCAAAGTTTTGCCGAATTGCTATATCAAACGGGATGATTATTATTGATTTGCTGCAAATGTAAAGAAACCAAACTCAGGTTCCTTTCAAGCTCTCAAAATATACAAGCTCTGGGTATCGTATCCTGTCCACGAGGCTTCCAAAGGCAGGATTGATTATACAAGTAAGGCGGGAGTCAAAATAGAAGCAATCAAGTTTTATAAGAGGACTGATCTCGGTATAACAGCTCTGATGAAATGTTTGTGACTCTCAATCTCAATATGTACCTCTAAATCTACGTTGCCCTTTCACCTGTATGTATGTATTGCTGATTCTTTCCCTTTCAATATCCTTCTAAGTCTTTGTCTCTCTCTTTATCACTCTCTCTCTCTTAATTTCTAAACTGTGTGTGCTATGTGTGTAGGCGTTTCTCTGCGTGGAGTTGCTGGCTAACATCAGGCTTTACCTGGCCTCGGTCTGGAGCAGTCATTTTATTTTACAAAGGGCAGAGACATCCATTTTAAGTGTCTGTTTCTCAGATTTAGAATTTTTTTAATTTTGAGCTGTGTGTTTAACGACCAGTTGTGGTGAGAAAATGGAATTGTATACCACATGGTGTTACAGCTCAAATTAACAGGATTTACACAGAATCTACATTCTCAAACGCATCATTTGCAGTGACAATACAAGCCCAGTTTGAGACGTTGCCGTATATTTGCCATATATCATGGTATATTTGAGCTGTCTTTGATTTGAATGTAAATTTGCCCTATGCTCTCGTGCTGTGACTGTCAGCAGCAGAGAGGAACAAGAGGCTGTGAGTTCAGCTCTGCACGTCCTATGTGGTTAGATCTATCAGGGCCTTGTTTCCTGTCTTTCAGTGCAACAATAAAAATAGTTGCAGAATTGGAAGCCTGCGCTTTCGTAGTTCACTTAAAACTCACCAACTCCTCACTGTGACTAGCCATCAATGCCTGGGCTTTTTGTTGGTGATTGAAAACGCCCTGAATGCTGACTCTAGCCGACTGTAGATTAAGCAAACCCAGTAAAGAATTCCTTGTATCCCATCTCAGCATGGAATTGCGAGAGATAGATTATTGGAATGGGGTGCACACACAGACTCTCTCTCTCTCCCTGGAGGGCACATCACACTGACCTCTTTCAGGAGAGTATCGTATGCAGCTGGGAAAAGCCAAGGCTTAGGATCCACTGAGTTTGTGTTGGGTAACTGCTGGAGTAATGCCAACTGGCTCGCCATTGACCGATTATCTTGTGAAGCACTTTGAGACGTCTCGAAGACATGACGAGTTTCTGCCTCAAATGGGAGATTATTATTTATTGGGTGGGGGCGACGTTACCCCTTGATAAATATTTAGTAACTGTCTAGCCAAGCTTTCTTTCTGCTTGAGCATCTAGGGCCCTCCTACTCCGAAGAGCTTCTTCTGATGGGTTAGCAGGAGCCAAGTGGGAAGATTTCCTTCCCCCAGTGACTGTCCTTGCAGATCCTGGCAATGAGCCAGCCTGGGATGAGCTTGTCATCTGTGTGTGTGTGTGAGAGAGAGAGCGAGAGAGAGAAAGAGCCCTGGGATACTGTGGGCACTCGTGTCTTAGGAACCGGACTACAGACCATCACAGAGTATTGGCTCAATTCCTACATCTCATTGCCTGCCTTGTTTGTCACCTTATGGCCAGTTAAGCTCCAATGAGATCCCATAATAGAGATACAGTGAAGGATTCCTTACTGAGACGCTAGGGAACATCAGGAATAGTGCGAGGGGAGGTGAGGGACTGGGGGAGGCCTGGAGTCTGACACAAACACAGTTCTGTACTGTGATGGAAGGAGGTGGCTTCAGTAAAGAGAGTACTTGGGCTAAAGTGCCTTTATTATCAGATATTTGCCGCATATTATGATGAACTGGAGCCTTGAGCCAACTAGCGTTCAGAGAGGAAGGAGAGTGACTGTCGCGAGCAGCCAGACAGACAGACTGACAGGGAGCGGGATTGAGGGTTAGTGTGTCTAAGGCAGGAACATCACGACAACATTTCCTTTGCTCTGAATAGGAGATCGGCAGCTCAGAGAGAGAGAGAGAGGGAGGGGCGGCAGGAGGTGGCCATTCACCCCCATCAGCAACTGTACACAGACAGCAGCATCAAGGTAGGCTCCGGCTCTCAGTCATTGACATTAATGTTTAACCTCAGCTCCAGGTCACTTCACATCTGCAGCTCTGTGGGGTTGGTCCTGTAGTGGAGAGCAACAAGGTCCATGTACACTGAGGGGAGAGTGGGAGGGGGGAACTGGCCATTAGCAAGATCAGAAAGCGAAGGTCTTTATGGAGAACTTGTAGGGAGGGAGGGGGAATGGCGGAGGGATTGAGGCAGAGAGCTCCAGAGTTTCGGGACACAGTGGCTGAAGGCACGGCCACCGATGGTGGAATGGAGGCCACAAGTGACACAAAGGGAGGCTGGAGCCAGCCGAGTGGTAGCTGCGGGTGGTAAACTTGTGGGGTAAGCAGGTTGGGGAAGAAGGGAGTGAGGGAGGAGCCCGGGAATTGAGTGATGGGAGGGAGCGAGGGAGGGAGGGAGAGTGGGAGAGTGGGAGGGAAGGAGGAAGGGAGTGAGTGAATGAGTGAGTGAGGGAGGGAGGAAAGGAGAGGGAGGGGGGGAGGGATGGGAGGGAGGAAATGCGAGAGAGAGAGGGAGGGAATTGAGTGATTTGAATACGGGTAAGAAGTTCTTGAAATTGAAGCTGAAAGCCAAGGCGTGAGAGCATTAGCTTTGTGTTTGTTGCACGTTAGACAAGTTTCCTGACTCCACAAACTCCACTGTTTATCTGGTTCTAACTAGTGACTCGCATATTAGTCGATGGATGGATCACATTCTATGTGTAATATTCCATTCCCCATCTCTCTATTTGTATGTCTCTCCCTCTGGCTATGTGTATGTGTGTCTATATCTCTTTCCCTCTCTCAGGCTTTTTCTCATTTTATCCGTGTCTCTCTCTATCTCTCTGTCCATGTACCTGTGTAACTCTGTGTCTCCCTCTCTGCCTCTCTCTGTGCCTGTGTGTGGCTGTATCTCTCTCTGTGCCTGTGTGTGTCTGTATCTCTCTGCCTCTCTGTGTCTGTGTGTGGCTCTTGTGTTCCAGTCAGTGACAGGTTACACAGTCTCAATGGGGCCCAGAGAGGAAATGGTGTATTTGAGGAAACGCTTCTGTTTCTCTGTTCATACTGATATAAACTGCAGCTCTGGGCTGTGAGGGTAACGCCCTGATTGTGGCCACACAATCTCAATATACCATGGTTTTGATGCTCAACTTAACAGGATTTACACCGAAACCACATTCTCAGCCGTTCGATTGTCAGTGAAACCAACCAGCCCAGTGTGAGCTGTTGCTGTGTGTTGATGGTGTGTTTGAGTTGTGTTTGGTTTCCATGTTGTTTCTGCCCTTTGCTCTTGTGCTGTGACTGTCAGCAGCAGAGAGAGACAAGAGGCTGTGCATTCAGTTCTGCACGTCCTCTGTGGTTAGCCTGGTTTCTTGTCTTTCTGTACAAACCGTGAGATGGCGGCTGAACAGGAAGCCTGGCCTCTAGCTGTTGATTGAAAACGCCCTGACTTCTCACTGTGACTGACTGTGAAGCAGGGAATGCAGGAGATGTTGGCACATTGATGTCTAAGTGCTTTTCAGCATGAAATGTAGATGTACTTCAATCCCTACTGTGACACAGACATGTAAAATAGAAACAGTAGGAGGCCTTTCAGCCCCTCAAGCCTGTTCCGCCATTTTGTAAGATCACGGCTGATCAGGACCTCAAGTCAAGTTACCCATCTATTCCCCATATCCCTTAACACCCTGACCTCACAAATATTTATCTATCCCCATCTTCAAAATGTGAATGTATTCATCCATAATCTACAGCCTTTTGTGATAGAGAGATACAGAGACATCGAGATTCTCCCTAGAGTTTGGCTGGGCTGATTTCCTAAATAGACTTGCTCCCATTTTAAGCTGGTGCCCCCAATCCCTCTGTTCCGGATTCCCCACCAGAGGAAACAGTTTACCTTTTCGCTGCTCTACGGAATGCCAACATGATTGTAAACACCTCAATCATATCACTCCTCAACCCTCTGAACTCTGTAGGGTATAGAGACCACGTTTATACACCTGTCCTTGTAATGCAACACTTTAAGGCCCGGGATCATTATGATAAATCAGAGACAAAATCTCCTTCCTGAGGAGCGGTGGCCAAAACTGACCACAGTCTCCAGATGGTGCTTGAGCAACGCTCTATAGACACAAAGTGAGATTCCCGCCCCTTTATATTCCAGCCCCATCAGATCAAGTCCAACACGGAGTCCTGTAGCTCTGTGGTCAGAGCACTCACCTCGCAAACCAGAGGACCTGTGTATGAGTGTCTCTGTGTCTGTTTATCTGTCTATCTGTGTGTATATCTCGCTCTAAGATTGTGTCTCTCTCTGTGCCCTTGTATGTATTCCCCCCTCTCACTCTCTCTACCTCTGTGTATGTGCGTCTCTCTCTGCCTGTTTTTTTCTCTCTCTATATCTGTTGCACACTCTCTCTCTCTTTATCTTTGTGGGTATGTTTCTACATGTGTGTGTATCTGTCTCGCTGCCTGTGTTTACCCGTCTCTCTGCGCCACTGCCTTTGTATCTCTCTATGTGTCTGTGTGTGTCTCTGTGTTCCAGTAAGTGACAAGTAACACGTTACCACATGGGCGCAAAGGGGAAATGGTGTGTTTCTGGAAACACTGCTGTTTCTCTGTTAATAAAGATATAAACTGCAGCTCTGGGCTGTGAGGGTAACGCCGTGATTGTGGTCACACAGGGGATCTCGATACAACATGGATTCATAGCTCAAAATAACAAAAGTTACTCCAAAACGGTGTTGATGGTGTGTTTGGTCTGTGTTTGATTTCCATATTGTTTTTGCTCTTTGCTCGCGTGCTGAGACTGTCAGCAGCAGAGAGGAACAAGAGGCTGTGAGTTCAGCTCTGCACGTCCTCTGTGGTTAGTCTAGTTTCCTGTGTTTCTGTATAAAGAGTGAAATGGCTGCAGAACAGGAAGCCTGGGATTTAATTGCTGATTGAAAACGCCCTGACTTCTTCTCTGTGGCTGACTATGGAGCAGGGAATGCTAGAAATGTTAGTACATTGATGTCTAAGTGTTTTTCTGTTGGAAATCTAAATGTGCTTTCATCCTAAATGTGGCACAGACATGTCAAAAAAATCGAATTACATTAATGGAGAGTTTTCCACGTAAGGAGAATGTCGCAAGGCTGTGAAGAATCAGGGATCAGGACGAGGATGCAGGGTGATGGTGGGGAGGGGGTGGGGGAAGGATTGGGATAAGGCAGGGCAGAGTGATAGGATGGCGGCGGAAGCCATGATCAACAAGGAAGCTCTTGAGATTGCCCTTGAAGGAATGATGGGAGGAAGCATTGCAAAGCGATTCTGGGATGGATATCTAGAGTGTGGGAGCAGAGAAACAGGGAGCAGATGCTGTCCAGAGCTTGAAAGCCTGGCTACCGATGGGTGAGGGGCATGGATTAGGCTGGAGCCTGCTGAAAGCGGGGATCAGAAATGTTGGTATGGGGTCAGGAGGTCAGAGATGGAAGTCTGTGCAGTGCCTTGTTCCGAAGTGGCTCAGTTAAATGGTTTTTTCATCCATGGATGGTGATGCTTTCAGCATCCGTTGTGTGGAGGCGAACATGGCAGCCAAACGCGAATATCTTGGCCTTGTTGATGTTGAACTAAGGAAAGTTAGCGTTCCTCCAATACTTGATGACTGCCAGGCAGTCTGTCAAGTCAGCAGTGGTGCTGCAGTCAAGGGTGAAGGCAGAGAGATAAATTGGGTGTCATCCGTGTACATGTGGAAGTTGACCTCATATCTGCGGAGGATGTCACCAAGAAGGAGTCAAACATCTCCCAGGTCTCATTTACTCTTGTTCCACTTATTACTCGTTATATAATGGTGCTCTCTAAATGCTAATATAATGCTAGTTATTATAAATGTAATAAAATGTTTTGTAGTTGATTCCAGAGGATTTCTGATCATCCAGAATTACCATGGCTGAGGGTCCGAATCCTAATCCATCTCCAACAGCCCAGACCAGAGGCACAGGTACCACAGAGACGTTTACTGAATAAGCTTCCCACATTGGGCAATATGTTACCATCAACCCACATAAACCTGCTGCGGCTTTGTGATATTGTAATCTGTTGAAATCAACAACTTTTTTGAAAAGGATTATTATTAGACGTGTGGAGTAAGGAATGTTTCCCAAGGATTCACCGCCTGCCTACAATTGAACTCAGGAAGGCTTCTAAGGCGAGGGCTCTAACCGTTTAACTACATGACTACAGTGTAGAGTAGGATGGAGCTCCTGTAGCTCAGTGGTTACAAGTGTGAGACCTGTGATCGAATTCAGACATCTTAGGCCGAAACCTTGGCAAGTTTTCTTACTCCACACACGCGTGCCTAATCATAATCCATACAAAATAAAACACAATAATATATATTGGTCATTTTAAATCGATGATTGTTTGTGAAACACTGCTGTGCGCAATTGGCTGCTACCAACAAATATACAATCAATTAACTTTACAGTGCATTCTGTGAAGCACTTCAAGTTGTCTAGAAGACATAAAAGGTGCTATATCAAATGCAAGGATTATTATTATTAGATCAGTGGAAAGCGACGTGGATTTAGCATCTTAGACTCCAACAGTTACCGCCACGTACACAGTCTAGAATGCTAGTTTATTGTTAATGTGTGGTTAGTACTTTCTAGACAGGTAAGTAGAGCTCTAACTAATGATCCACTACAGATGGAATATCAGGATCTGTTCAATGCAGTGTCCCCCAGTCATGCATTGGATTGTCAGGCTGGTCTATCAGGTGAACGTCACAACATGGGGTACAAACACAAACATGGTCCCCGGAATGAGAGTGATACCAACTAAGCCAGGCTGACAGCTGTGTGGCTTTAGCCACAAAATGGTGTTTTAAGCACAAATATGTTTGTTTATTGGAAGCATTGGAACCTGAAATATGTTTTCCGGGAAATAAAGCAACATAGTGAGTGACTAATCATAGAATCTCACAGCACAAAAGGAGGCCATTCGGCCCATCGAGTCTTTGCTGACTCTTTAACACAAGCAATTTAATCCCACTCCCCAGCTCTCTCACCATAAACTCGCAAACCCATCCTCCACCAAATAAATGTCTACCTCTCTTTTAAAAGTTGTTATCGAATCGGATTTCACCACCTTTTCAGGCAATACATTCCAGATTCAAACAACTCGATGAGTGAAAACATTTCTGATCAGCTCCCCTCTTCTTCTTTTAGAAATTAAATTAAATCTGTGACCACCAGTCACTGATATGCCCACCAGTGGAAACAGTTATTCCCTAGCTACTCTGTCGAATCCCCTCATGATTTTGAAAACCTCTATGCAGTCTCCTCACAACCTTCTCTGTTCCAATGTTCTACTGTGGTTATTGTGGCTAACAGGTACAAATACCTTATTCACTGAGACCCTGGCGCTGTACGACGATTACCAACTACACAAACTGACAAAGTTCTACCGGGACAGATTGGAACCGGCCATTGAGGAAGGTGTGGAGGCTATCAGCTCAAGGCTGGCACGGAAGGAATGTATAAGCGCACAGGAGCACGAAGTAGGTTTAATACAGATTATAACATTCCCTTTAGTGTCTGAAAATCTCACTAAGTCTTTGTCTATCTGCATGTATCTGAATCTGCTGGTGTGTGATTAAGGGTATAGTGTTTACTGTGTGTTAGGGTGCCAGTGCAGCCTGGTGAAGGCTGGCGTGATGAGATACGGAGGATAATGTGTGTGATAGGGGACAGTGGTACCAGGGCTGATGTGTTGTAACAGTGGTCAGTGCTCCATGTCTCCAGCCCGACCCGCCTTAACATCGGCGGATGGGCATTCAGTCCGTGTGCTCCAACACTCCGGAAATCCATCCCACAGTCACTTTGCCTCGCTCCCTCCATCACCTCATTGAAGGCCGGTTTCAAGACCCTCCTCTTCGACCATGCCTTCTGCTACCCTTTCATCTCTCTGTCTCTCCTTCTAATTCTCTCCCACCCCTCACACCTGCCCTGACCCTCTCCCGTACTAGGGTCCCATCCTGACTGATCAGCGCCTTGGGACGTCCTCCCGAGGTGAAAGTTGCGCAATAAATTTAATTCTGTTGTTGTCATAGTGTGTGTGATAGAAAGCCAGTGGGGCTTAGTGAGGGCTGGGGTGGTGGGTGGACATAACCTTGTATGTTTGATTGGGATTCCATGATGGCTAGTGAGGTCTGGTGTGATTTGTCTGCATGACTCATGTGCTGCTGTCATTAAATTAACAGAACAGCAAATAAACACCTTAACTAACCAGTCACGTTACAGTGCAGGTAACCCACTGTTTTTTGTCCTAGTGGATTTTGTAGTGGAAGAACAGGAGTAGTCCATTCAACCCTTCAAACATTTTCTGCCTTTCTATATGATCAAGGCTGGAATGCAATGCAAATCCAAATAAACACCCTTGCATCTATAGCTCAGCACAAGAGGAGTCTGCACTAATGGGAACCAACTGGGAAATAGCTGTCTATTGCTGTATAGACAGTAAAGCATTTATGCATGAAGACTTTTATGTTGAGAGGACACCACAAGGTGCTGAGCACTTGAGGGGATAGCACCTGAGCTGGGTGTTGGAGTTAGCATGTACATAGCCCAAGAACAACACCAAACAATCAAATTATATTTATAGAACGCCATTCAAGTCGGAAGGATGTCCCAAAGCGCTAAACTGTCAGATTGGGGCCCGAGCAAGGGAGAGGGGCATGGTCAGGGTGTGGGCGGGAGAGAGTTCAAATAGGAGGGAAAGAGGTCGCAAGGCAGCAGCAGGCACGATCACAGAGGTGTGTCTTGAGACCAGCCTAGAGGGAGGTAAGCGAGGAAGAGAGGCGACGGGACTGCGGGATTGCGTTCCACACTGTGGGACAGATGGTGGGGGAGAAGATAAGCCTAGAGCAATGGTCAAAGACCAAGATCTACGAAATGATCTTCAAGGAAAGGGGCAAGAATGGGGGACTGGATGAAGTTCCCTAGGATGGGACAGAAAGTCTGGAAGGGAGACTAAAAGTGGTGGGCAGGATATAGCAATGATCGTGAGTCAGCCCAATGTCTAATGATGGAGGAAAGGGAAGGATTGGTGCAGTATAAGACCGTGTTAGAGATAGATCGTGGCAGGACATGTAGCGAATTAAAGAGAGTGAGAATTGAACTCTATCCTTTGGGGAGGAGGTGGAGTGGGTGCCTGGGGGTACAGAGCTGGAGAAGACATGAGTTCCAGATTTCTGGATGGTCTACAGCTTATGTTGGGAAGATTTGGGAAGTTCAGCAAAAGGCATTAATGGAGCTGGGTATTGGTGATCATAGTCAGTACCTGCCCTTCACTCCATCTTCTATATATTATTGATTGATCTCTGCAGACACTCACTGATCTCATACACAAGGGAAAGAGGAGACAAAGCTCCAAACAGCTTCTCAACCTGGTGATGGGGAAAGGTTCCCGAGCCCGGAGAGTGATGTGGGAATACTTTGTGAAATTGAGGCCCAATTTTCCCAAACTGAACAAAATCATGACTGAAATACAAGAACAAGGTAATGTGTGATGTTACACTGTGCCCCCATTCGTTGGTCACTTACATGTTTTACTGGACGAGCATTGAGACGCCATTCAGTCAAACTAATGAAATGAATTCTAACCACACAGGAGCCAGTCTAGTGACTTCAGTGACCAATGGCTGGAGTGTACCGGAGGTCCCCAGTGATCTGATAGGTATGTGACGTACACAAGATTTAAAACACTCAATTACTTATGAATTACACAGATTGACACTTCACGATTTACTTGGTGATTTTGAGAAACTACAATCGAGCAGTCCGAGGTCCAATGGGGAGAGGGAGCATCATTGGGATCTTCAGCAACCATTGCTTTCAGCGCTTTGGGACGTACTCCCAACGTGAAAGGCGCTGTATAAGTGCAATTTTGTTGTTGTTTTTGTTGCTTTGGAAAGATTTTGCCCAAAATAATTAAGTTATGGCTTCTCACTAGTCATCAAATAATGCGGTGAATATCTACTGCTGGTGGGAGTGTAACTGACACAGTTTTACCCCTTGTCGGACTGGCTCAGTTGGCGGCTCGTGTCTCACAATCAGAGGCTGTGAGTTTAAGATCACAGCAACTGGAATTATTGACACTCCAATACGGTGCTGTGATGTGCTGCCTTGTCACTGTAATATTAATCATGTCAGGTCCTATCTGCCTGTTCAGGTGGATGTTAAAAGTCCAGCGGCACTATTTGAATGAGAAGAGAGTTTCCCTTTCCCATCATCCTGGCCAACAATCCCTCAAGTAATGTTGGGAATTCATGTCCTAGCAGTTTGAGGAACGCTGTTATACACAGAATGTTTGACTATCAAACACAGTCACTGTACTTTAGAGCGAAGCTTGTGACGCACGTTGAGACGCCCATCTGCCCTGAAAGGCCCCTTATTGAAACTACTTATCATTATGTAATAATGGAAATAATGTCTGTATTGACGTGCTGAATATTTAATGTTCTACATCAAGCCGCTCAGCGACTGCACAAGGAGACGTTACAGAAACAATATGAGAAACTGGAAATCAATACTATCCTGATGAAGGAGAAGGTGAAGAGGTTTCAGCTGGTCGATCGCTACACGGAGTTAACAATCATTTCTGATCTCCGTCACCGGGAACAGGTAGAACATGAGCTGCTGGTGAGAGGCAGAGACCACGAGGAGTGGAGACAGAAACAACTCCGGGGACAGCTGGAAAAAATCAGAACTGACAAACTGTTCCACAGCAGCTTCTCTAGAGGAAGACATTTTGCTTCCTCCCAGGAGAGTAATCCTGCCCCTCACACAGGGACTTCCGCAGTAGTGAGTGGAGTGGCCGGGATTGGGAAAACAACCATGGTGCAAAAGATTGTCCATGACTGGGCCAAAGGCAAAATCTATCCTCACTTTCACTTTGTCTTTGTTTTTAAATTCCGAGACCTGAACAGACTTGACAGCAGAGCAACCCTGAGCGGTCTGATCGTGGAACAGTATCCTTACCTCAGGGATGTTCTGGACGAACTATGGAAACACCCAGAGACATTGCTCTTTATATTTGATGGTTTGGATGAATTCAGGACCAAGATTGATTTCTCTGACAATCGCAGAGACACAGAGCCTCAGCGCAGGTGCACAGACCCTGAATTTCCGTGTAAAATGTCTGACATTGTGTACAGTTTAATACAGAAGAAGCTGCTGCCAGGATGCTCAGTGCTGGTGACCAGCCGCCCCACTGCATTACAGTTACTGGCAGAGGCTCAGGTCAGTGTCTGGGCTGAAATCCTGGGATTTGTGGGTGAAGAGAGAAGGGAATATTTCTACACGTTCTTTGAAGATCAGGAGGTGGCGGCTGCTGTTTACAGCCACGTGCAGGAGAACCAGCTCCTGTTCACCATGTGCTACAACCCGTCCTACTGCTGGATCCTCGCTCTGTCTCTGGGACCCTTCTTTACAGGCAAACACAGCCACAAACAGCAAGTTCCCAAGACAATCACACAACTCTTCTCCTATTATATTTACCACATTCTCACACATCACAGTGTAAAGACACAAAGCCCCCGCGACGTGATGCTGAAGATTGGTGAGATGGCCTTCACTGGAGTCTCCCACACAAACATTGTTTTTAATAATGAAGATCTGATCAAATCTAACCTCCAGCCTTCCCAGTTCCTCTCTGGCTTCCTCATGGAGCTTGTGGAGAGAGAGTGTTCAGAGCACAGTGTGGTCTACACATTCCCTCACCTCACTGTCCAGGAGTTTGTGGCCGCACTCGCTCAGTTCCTGTCTCCAGATAGGAGAACCGTCAGGAGATGTCTGCATTGTGCTGACAGGGAGGAGGACGGACGGTTTGAGATATTTCTGCGCTTTGTTGCTGGTCTCACCTCCACAGGGGCAGCTCACCCACTGGAGAAGTTTCTGGGGCCGTTTGTCAAACAGACAACCTGTACAGTGATTGATTGGCTGAAGGAGAAGTTTAAACGTCATATCAGAGACACAGACACCGTCACTGGGAAAAGGAAGCTGCTGAACACTCTCCACTACCTGTTTGAGTCTCAGAATCAAGCCCTGGCTCAGCTCACACTGGGCTCTGTACAATCACTGACATTGGGTGGTGCCCCTTCAGCCAAAGCATTGAGACTGACACCGATAGACTGTGTTGTGCTGTCTCAGGCCATTGGACTGTGTGACACAATAAAACTACTGGATCTGAGTTACTGCCACATTCAGGATGAGGGCCTCCAGCGTCTGGCTCCTGTTCTGCACAAGTGTCAGGAGTTGAAGTAAGTTTCCTCTGTTTGTATCTCTCACTGTGTCACACACAGTGAGGTTGAGGGAGAGCCCAGGAAGCTCTCTCTGCTTTGGGGGAGGCCACAGGAAGCCTGTCATCGATTAGCTGAAGGAGACTGTGGCCTGCTCACATGGGCCGAAGGAGAATTGGCTGTTGAGTGGGGGGAGTGAAGGATGTGGGACCTGAGCTGGTGGAACCAGCTTTGGGGGAAGTGGTGGTAAGCAATGTTACCAATCTGTCCTCTCTCTCTGCTCGGTGGGCATTCACCTGCTCCATGTACCCCGCCCTGCCCTCTCCACCATCGACCGTCTTGCCTTGATCCCCTCAACAAAAACAACAACTTGTAATGATACGGCGCCTTCCACGCCGGATGGCGTCTCTGAATGCTTTAAAATAACAGATCCTGAGGCCGAGCCATGTGGAGGGGAAATAAGTTGTCCGAAAGCGCAGTCGAAATGAAAGCTATTTAGACAATACCTGAAAATCGGAAAGGAAGGAGCGAGGTGAATTGAGTGAGGAAGGGAGTTGCAGAGCCTCAGGAAGCTGTGGCTGAAGCCATGATGGTCGTTTGTGTAGCTGGCAGTTAGGCGGACATGGAGGAGACCAGACCCGGTAGAATAAAGGGAACAGATACTTCTGTGAGGATGTTAGTGAGGTAGGGGGGTTCACAGCTGTGGAAAGACGTGAAAACAAAAGTGAGGATCTTGAAGTCGAGCTTCTCCGGGACAGGGAGCCAATGCATTCTGGCAAGGACTGGGGTAATCGAGGAGCGAAGTTTGGTGAGGGTGAGAATGCGGGCGGCAGAATCGTGGATTATCTGGATCAGCTCCCTCACCACCTCCCTTACCTCGTTCACCACCCGTCTTAAAACCATCTCTTCAGTAACCCTCCTACCCTAATCCCTTGCACTCAATCTCTCTCCGATCCCAACCCCCAGCTCGGGTACAATCTCCCTCATTGTCCAGCCTTGGGACGTCCTCCCAACATGAAAGTCACTGTGTAAATATAATGTGTTGTTGTTGTTGGCATAGTAACTGGAGGCAGGTTGGACATTGTAAACCAAACGCCATCCACTCATCACCCCAATTCTGGCTCCACTGTCTCCCCGCCAACATTTCTTTCCCTCCCTCCCTCCGTCCCTCCCTCCCTCCCTGAGATGGTGCGCTGTGTGGCGGGATCTATTCAATTGCAAACTGTTGTCGTTGTCCCTGTAAAACTCTGAGCCATAACCCCACATGACTCTCATATAATATCAGCTGTTTT
This sequence comes from Hydrolagus colliei, assembly GCA_035084275.1. NCBI lineage: Eukaryota > Metazoa > Chordata > Chondrichthyes > Chimaeriformes > Chimaeridae > Hydrolagus > Hydrolagus colliei. The sequence continues at coordinate 104,435 of JAYJKW010000386.1, read as the reverse complement.
ATGGATCACCCAGGATTTAGTAACGATGTGTGTGTGTGTGTGTGTGTGAACGTTCAGGTGTCTGACCCTGGCCCCAGCTCCTGTATATAGATGTCAATGTGTATTGTATTGTTACACTATATTCACTGTGTCTCTGTCTCTGTGTCCAGGCTGGGGGGCAATAATCTGGGAGATTCTGGAGTGAAGTCACTGTGTGAGGCTCTGAGGAACCCGGAGTGTAAAGTACAGACACTGGGGTAAGTAACAGACTGTGTCACCGGAGACTGACTGACTCCATCTGATTCAGTCTGCCTGCCTGCCTACCTGCTTGGGTCGATGGGTGGGTGGGTGGGTGAGTTTAGGTTTGTGTTCACTTGTGCTTGAGTGAGCATGAGTTTTGCATCTGTGTGTTTGTATTTGGTGTGTGTATACATGTGTGGCCTTATGTGTGGTGGGTTTGCGTGTGTGTATTAATCGTTTGTACATAGGAACAGGAGTAGACCATTCAGCCCTTCGAGCCTGTTCTGCCATTGAAGCAGATCATGGCTTGTTTGAAGCTCAACTAATCCTGACAATCCTAATTCATCGCTTTCTCCTCATAACCGATGATAACCTGACCTACGAAACATTTATGTATATATGTGTTTTATGTATGTGCGTGGTTGGGTCTTTTCTTGTGTGTTCGGGTGAGGGGGTGCAGGTGGTGCTTGTCACACGTGCACATTTACCAATCAATTTGATGTACTTGTGTACGGTATATCTCCGCGTATAAGGCGCACCCACCCCCCACTTTTGACCTTTTCTTGGTGAAAAAAAACACGGAAGCATTTTCAATGATATTGCCGGCAGAAGGGAGGAGAGACAGGAGAGACTGGTAGGTAGGGAGAGAGAGAGAGGCAGGCAGCCAGGGAGGGAGGGAGAGAGAGAAGGAGGGAGGGAGGGAGGCAGGCAGGCAGGGAGGGAGGGAGAGAGAGAGGGAGAGAGGCAGGCAGGCAGCCAGGGAGAGAGAGAGGGAGAGAGGCAGGCAGGGAGAGAGAGAGAGCGGCAGGCAGGCAGGGAGGGAGGGAGAGATGGAGACAGGCAGGCAGACAGGAAGAGAGGCAGGCAGGCAGGGAAGGAGAGAGGGAGACAGGCAGGCAGACAGGAAGAGAGGCAGGCAGGCAGGGTGTGAGGCAGGGAGGGAGGGAGAGGCAGGTAGGCAGCCAGGGTGGGAGGGAGAGAGAGAGGCAGGCAGGAAGCCAGGGAGAGAGAGAGGGAGAGAGGCAGGCAGCCAGGGAGGGAGGGAGAGAGAGAGGGAGGCAGGGAGGGAGGGAAGCAGGCAGGCAACCAGGGAGAGAGGGAGAGAGGCAGGCAGGGAGGGGGGGAGGGAAGCAGGCAGGGAGGGGGCGAGGGAAGCAGGCAGGGAGGGGGGGAGGGAAGCAGGCAGGGAGGGGGTGAGGGAAGCAGGCAGGGAAGGGGGGAGGGAAGCAGGCAGGGAGGGGGGGAGGGAAGCAGGCAGCGAGGGGGGGAGGGAAGCAGGCAGGGAGGGGGGGAGGGAAGCAGGCAGGGAGAGGGGGAGGGAAGCAGGCAGGGAGGGGGGGAGGGAAGCAGGCAGGGAGGGGGGGAGGGAAGCAGGCAGGGAGGGGGGGAGGGAAGCAGGCAGGGAGGGGGGGAGGGAAGCAGGCAGGGAGGGGGGGAGGGAAGCAGGCAGGGAGGGGGGGATGGAAGCAGGCAGGGAGGGGGGGAGGGAAGCAGGCAGGGAGGGAGAGCGGCAGGGAGGGAGGTAGGCAGACTGGGTTTGGCAGAAGGCAAGCAGCAGGCACAGCAGTGAAGTCCGCTGCTGCTGCCGCTGCCCGGGCGGCCGAGGCCGAAGTCCCATTACCCGCTCCCCCCCAACCCCCCCCGGACACTGAACAAACCCCGGCTGACAGTGCGCTGGCCGCTCCTCCTTTTACTGTATTTCCGAGGCTCAAAATTTCTTGTTCCTGCGTATAGGGCGCACCCCCAACTTTCGAGATCTTCCCACGTGAAAAAAAGTGCGCCTTATATGCGGAGATTTACGGTATGTGTTGTGTGTACATGCGTGAGGTGGAGACTGTGTATGTGTCTAAAACATTAAATGTCCTGTGCATTGGGTTGTCCTCAAGATGTGAAAGGTGCTATACAGACGTTATTCTTTGTTGTTGTTTTTGCAGTGCATTCGTGTGTGTGTTTGTATGTGTCGATTTTGTTTGTGTTGGTGATGTGTGTATGTTTTGTCTGTCTCTGTGTGGTGTATATATATTTCTTGGTGTGCATTTGGTGTGTGTCGGTTTTATGTTTGTGGGGTGTGTATATGTATATAAATGTAGTGTGCAGGCTTGGTTTTTGTATGTAGTTTTATTCTGCGTCTGTGCATCTGAATATGTGTTTATGTGTGTAATTCTGTGTATATATATTTTGTTTGTGACCATGGTTGATTGTGTGTTGTGGATGTTTGTGTATACATGTGCTATGTGCCATATGTTGGTGCGAGTCTGTGTTATGCATATAGCTAAATCAGTGTGTTTGTTTTGTGAATCTGTGCTTGCATTTTTGTGTTATATATGCATGTGTATCTATTTGTGGTGTGTGTTTCTGTGCTTGTTGTTTGCGTTTATCTATATATGTCTTTGTGAATGGGTTGTGCTTGTGTGTGTGTGTTTATGCGTATGTTGATGTATGTGTTATATGTGTCCCTGTGGTTTTCTTTGTGTGTGTGTATGTGTGTGCTCTGTGTGATTGTGCGTCTCTCAGTGTTTTGTGTGCTTGTGTGTTTCTTTGCGTGTGCTTGTCTTTGTGTGTTTTTGCATTCCAGTCTATTTTTGTGTATCTGTGTGTTTGTGTTTGTTTGTGTGTCTGCATGTGCAGAAATCTGGAGCTGAGGAGCGTATTGTTTAATATCTGTGGCCAACAGCTGCCCCTGAATAAAATCTGTAGAACTTTATTTCTGAGTTAGTGTGTCAGCTCAGACACTGCAGTCTGTGTCCTGTAGTAATGATAAAAATAAACCTGACATTTGATATATCGCTATTCACGTTTTCTAAACTGTGTCGCAAAGCACTTCACAGAATATACTGTGAAGTAAATTGACTGTATATGTGTGGGTGAAACGAAGCAGCCAATTGCGCACAGCAGAGTCCCACACACAGTCATGGATTAAAATCACCGATTTGTTATTTTGAGGGATTATTATCAGATGTGTGGAGAATGGAAACTTGCCCAATGTCTCTCACTGACTTGCTTGGATTCATACACAGTCTCAAGCTTGCAAGGCGAGTGCTCTAACCCCTGAGCTAGAGGCCTCTACTCAGTGGGCTACAGCTCAGTGGTTAAATCCCTCGCCTCACAAGCCAGAGACCTGCGTTATATTCCCGATCAGGGTGAAACCTTAGCCAAGTTTCTTTACCCCACACGCATCTGTTTGCCAGCAGTCAGTAGGAACCCAGTTGTTAGTGCATTCACAGATAACATTTCCAGGAGTCATAATCCATTCAAACTATAATATTCTGCCATAAAACATATAAAAAACTCACTTTAGACTTTGCCCTGTGAAGCGCTTTGAGACACCTGGAAGATATGATAAGTAGCTGTATCAATGCCAGGATTATTACTGCATGATATATTATATCTGTGTATAAGGAAACCCCCTCACTGGCGTCTCAGACTGTCTGCTGATCATTTCTATCTCTGTATCCGCTTGTGGCTTCAAACGCCTCTTCCTTCCCTGGGAGACGCCTGTAGTGAGATACAGAGGGTTATACACACTGTGTTTACTCTGATCCCTGTCATGTCTCTGTGTCTCTGATCTCCAGGCTGGGCACTGACAGACTGACAGCTGATTGTGCCGAGGATCTGATCTCCACTCTCAGTACAAGCCGCTCACTGACACAGCTGGACCTGGGCCATATTACACTGGGAGATTCTGGAGTGAAGCGACTGTGTGAGGCTCTGAGGAACTCGGAGTGTAAAATACAGATACAGAGGTGAGTAACAAACTGTGTCTCCAGAGATTGTGGGTGTATGAGAGAGAGAAATAGAGAGAGAGAGAGAGAGAGAGAGAGAGAGACTGCAAGAGAGTGGAAGAGGGAGAGAGGGAGACTGAGAGGGAGACTGTGAACAATAGGGCGGAGAGATAGAAAGTACCAGAGATTACATAAAGACAGATATGGAGATAGAGTGAGAGAGAGATACTGAACAAGACTGATAAAATCAGGAGAGTCTAATAGAGAAAGGGAGATAGAGAGTCTGACAGAGAGGTACTGAGAGACAGAGCGAGACTGAGAATGAGAATGTGAGCGAAATAGAGAGAGAGACATAGAGACAGAGAAACTGATACAGAGCCAGGGAGTGAAAGAGAGACAGAGTGTGTGAGAGGCACTGAGAGAGAGAGAGAGAGTGAGAGAGAAGCTGAGAGAGTCAGGATGGAGAGAGAGAGAAACTAAGTAGAGACAGAGTGAGGGAGGGAGAGAGTGTAGGGGAGGCGAAGGGAAACAAAGAAAGAGAAAGAGACGGAGAGAGAATGATAGAGACACTGAAATAACCCCATGAGGTGAAACCTCTCTCTCTCTCTCTCTCTCTCTCTCTCTGCCTCACTTCTCTCACCTTCTCAATCTTGCCATGTAAAGACCTTAAGCTACGTGAATACAATTTAAATGTAAGTGTTTATCTGAACCAACCAGGACTTAGTAACGATGCGTACGTGTGTACGTTCAGGTGTCTGGCCCTGGCCCCAGCTCCCGTATATAGATGTCAATGTGTATTGTATTGTTACACTATATTCACTGTGTCTCTGTCTCTGTGTCCAGGCTGGAGGGCAATAATCTGGGAGATTCTGGAGTGAAGTCACTGTGTGAGGCTCTGAGGAACCCGGAGTGTAAAATACAGACGCTGTGGTAAGTAACAGACTGTGTGAGAATATAATATCCCGAGTGTGAATTCCCCCGATATCTCAGTGTGTTATTGACACTGGCTGATCAGTTGGTATCAGCTGAATATTGTGTCAGGAATCAGTGTGACAGTGTGAGGCCATCAGCCATCTCAGTGATCACACACTGAACATGGATTAGCAAGGAATCTGCTCTCTCCCTCCCTCCCTCATTCCCTCCCTCCCTCCACACCGTCTCTCCCACCACAGCTCCCTCCCTCTCAACACAGCTCCCTCCTTCCATCCCACCCTCCCTCACCTCCTCCCTCCCTCACTCACTCATTCTCTCCCTATATCCCTCCCTCCTCCCTACTTACCTCCCTCCACCAGCTCCCTCCTTCCCTCCCTCCCCAAGCTCCTTCCCCCAGCTCCCGCTCTCCCTCCCACAGCTCCGTCCCACGTTCCCCAGCTCCCTCCCTCCCTCCCTTCCTCCCTTCCTCCCTCCCTCCCAACATCCCACCCTCACAAACTCAAACCCTCCTGAACTCCCTCCCTCCAATTCTCCCTCCCATTCTCCCTCCATCCCATTCTACCTCCCTCCCTCCCTCCGTCCCTCCCTCCGTCACTCCCTCCCTCCCTCTCTCCCTCCCAATATCCCACCCTCCCGATCTCCCTCCCTCCTCCCTCCTTCCCTCACTCCCACAGCTCCCTCCCTCCCACCCCCAGCTACCTCCCCCAGCTCCCTCCCTCCCTCTCCCAGCTCCGGGACTCCCTCCCCCAGCTCCATCCCTCCCTCCCATAGCTCCTCCCACATTCCCCAGCTCCCTCACTCCCTCCCTCCCCCCCCTCCCTCCCACCCTCGCTACCTCACTCCCACACACCCTCCATCCCTCCCTCCTTCGCTCCCTCCCCCAGCTCCCTCCCTTCCACAGATCCTCCCACACTCCGCAGCTCCCTCCAACCCTCCCTATCTCCCTCCATCCCTCCCAACCTCCCTATCTCTCTCCATTCCTCCCTCCCTCCCACTCATTCCCTCCTTCCCTCCCTCCCTCCCTCGCTCCCTACCTCACAACCTCCCACCCTCCCGACCACCCATTCTCCCTCCATTCCATTCTCCCTCCCTCGCTCGCTACGTCCCTCCCTTCCTCCATCCCCCCCTCCCTCCCTCCCTCTCTCCCTCCATCCCTCCCTCCATTCCTCCATCCCCACTCCCTCCCTCACTCCCGCCCAAACTCCCTCACTCCATCCCTCCGTCCATCCTTCCCTCCCTCCCTACTAGCGCCCTCACTCCCTCCTCCAGCTCCCTCCATCCCTCCCACACTCCCTCCATTCGTCCATCCCCCTCCCTCCCTCTCGCCCTAACTCCCACCCTCCCTCCCTTACTCCTTCCCTTCCTCCCACCCACCCTCCTTCACTCACTCACTCACTCCCTACCTAACTGCCTCCCTCCCTCCCTCCTGCCCTCCCTCCCTCCCTCCAAACCTCCCTCGCTCTCATTATCCCTCCCTCCCTCCTTCCCTTCCTCACTCCCTCCTTCCCTCCATTCTTCCACCCCCCCTCCCTCCCTCTTGCCCTAACTCACTCCTTCCCTCCATCCCATCCTCCCTCCCTCCCTCCCTCCCTCCCTCCCTCCCTCCCTCCCAACCTCCCTCCCTCCCTCTCATTATCCCTCCCTCCCTCTTACACTCCCTCCATCCTCCCTCCCTACTTCCCTCCATCCTTCCATCCCCCCTCCCTCCCTCTCGCCCTAACTCCCTCCCTCCCTTCCCTACTCTCTCCCTCCCGTCGTCACTATCTCCCTCCCCTCCCAACTCCTTCCCTCCCCTCCCAACTCTCTCCGCTCTCTCTACCCTGCCCCCTTTCACTTGCTCGTGTCCCGATCTGTCTGTTCAGCGCCTTGGGCTATTCTCTTGACGTGAATGGCGCACCACACGTGTAATTGTGTTGCTGTTGTCTCTCTCTCGCTGTCTCCCACTCTCTCTCTCTGACTTTCTCTCCCTCTCTCTCACTCTCTCACTGACTCTCTCTATCTCTCTGTCACTCTCTCCATCGCTGTCTCTCTCGCTTTCACTGAACCTCTTTCTCCCTGACTTTGTCTCTCTCTGACTCTCTCTCTTTTACTGACTCTCTATCTAACTCTCTCTCTCATTGATTTTATCTCTTTCTCGCTGTCTCACTCTCTCTAACTCTCTCCATGAGACTCTCTCTCGCTGTCCCACTCGCTGAATTTCTCTCTCTGTGATTCTCTCCCGGTGAATTTCTCTCACTCTCTCGTTGTCTCTCTCTCACAGTCTCTCTCTCTCTCTCTCGCGGTATCTCACTCTATCGCTCGCTGTCTCTGTCTCTCACTGACTCTCTCTCTCTGACACTCTCTCTCTCTGTCAGTCTTACACTCCCTCTGACACACTCTTTCTCACTGACTTTCTCTCTCTATCTTTCGCTGTCTCTGCAACTCCCGCTGTCTCTCTCTCTCACTGATTTTCTTTCTCTCTCTCTCGATGTCTCTGCATCTCTCGCTGTCTGTCTCTCGCTGACTCTCTCAGTGACTTTCTCTCTCACTGACGTTCTCTCTCTCATGGTGTCTCACTGACTCCCTCCATCTCTTGTTGTCTGTGTCTCTCCGAATCTCTCTGACTTTCTCTATCTCTGACTCACTTTTACTTTCTCTCTCACTGATTCTCTCACACTGTCTCGCTGTCTCTCACTCTCTCACTTACATTCTCTCTCTCTCTCCGAGTCTCTTACTCTCGCTGACTTTCTCTCTCACTGATTTTCCCTCTCTTTCTCGCTGTCCTTCTTTGTCTCGCTATCTCTCTCTCACTGTCTCTCACTCGCTGCCGCTCACTCTCTCGCGGACTCTCCCTCCCGCTCTCTCTCTCTCTGTCTCTCTCTCTCCCTGTCTCTCTCTATCTGACTCTCTCTCAAGCTGCCTTCCACACACTCTCTGACTTTCTCTCTCTCTTGCAGTCTCTCACTCCCCGCTGACTCTCTCTCTCTCTGACTCTCCCTCTCGCTTGCTGTCTCTCCATCTCTTTCTGAATCTCTCTTTCCACGTCTCTCTCTGACTCCCTCTCTCTCGCTGTATCTCACGCTCCCGTTGTCTCTCTCTTCTTGTCACTAACGACCTCGCTGACTCTCTTTCGCTCTCTATCGCTCTCTCTCTCTCTCCCTCTCTCTCTCTCTCTCGCTGTATCTCATGAATATTCTAACCCGGTGCCTGTAAAGCTGTGAGGCCTGACCTGCTGTAACTATAATATAAATGTCAGTGTTTGTCTGAACCAAACAGGACTTAGTAACGATGTGTGTGTTTGTACGTTCAGGTGTCTGGCCCTGGCACCAGCTCCTGTATATAGATGTCAATGTGTATTGTATTGTTACACTATATTCACTGTGTCTCTGTCTCTTTGTCCAGGCTGGAGAACAATAATCTGGGAGATTCTGGAGTGAAGTCACTGTGTGAGGCTCTGAGGAACTCGCAGTGTAAAATAGAGACACTGGGGTAAGTAACAGCCTGTGTGAGAATATAATATCCCGAGTGTGAATTCCCCCGATATCTCAGTGTGTTATTGACACTGGCTGATCAGTTGGTATCAGCTGAATATTGTGTCAGGAATCAGTGTGACAGTGTGAGGCCATCAGCCATCTCAGTGATCACACACTGAACATGGACTAGCGCTCTCTCCCCATCCCTCCCTCCCTCCATCCCACAATCCCATCGTCTCCTTCCCTCCCTCGCTTCCTTCAAGGACTGTTTCAGGAACCTCCTCTTCGACCGTACCATCTGCCACCATCCAATCTCTCTCCCTCCTCTCCTAACTCTCTCCCTCCCCTCCAAACTCCCTCCTTCCCCTCCCAAATATCTCCTCTCTCAACTCTCTCACTCCTCCGACCTCTCTCCCGCCCCTCCCAACTCTCTACCTCGCCTCCCATCTCTCTCCCTCCCATTCCAACTATTTCTCCTCCCAACTCTCTCCCTCCCCTCCCAACTCTCTCCCTCTCCTCCCAACTCTATCTCTCCCCTCCCAACTCTCTTCATCCCCTCCCAACTCTCTGGCCTCCCAACTCTCTCCTTCCCCTCCCACCTATCTCCCCTCCCAACTTTCTCCCTCCCCTCCCAAATCTCTCCCTCAATTCCCAAATCTCTCCCTCCCGTCATCACTATCTCCCTCCCCTCCCAACTCCTTCCCTCCCCTCCCAACTCTCTCCGCTCTCTCTACCCTGCCCCGTTTCACTTGCTCGTGTCCCGATCTTTCTGTTCAGCGCCTTGGGCTATTCTCCTGACGTGAATGGCGCACCACACGTGTAATTGTGTTGCTGTTGTCTCTCTCTCGCTGTCTCCCACTCTCTCTCTGACTTTCTCTCCCTCTCGTTCACTCTCTCACTGACTCTCTCTATCTCTCTGTCACTCTCTCCATCGCTGTCTCTCTCGCTTTCACTGAACCTCTTTCTCCCTGACTTTCTCTCTCTCTGACTCTCTCTCTTTTACTGACTCTCTATCTAACTCTCACTCTCATTGATTTTATTTCCTTCTCGCTGTCTCACTCTGTCTCTCTCTCCATGAGACTCTCTCTCGCTGTCCCACTCGCTGAATTTCTCTCTCTGTGATTCTCTCCCGGTGACTTTCTCTCACTCTCTCGCTGTCTCTCGCTCTATCTCTCGCTGTCTCTCGCTCTATCTCTCGCTGTCTCTCGCTGTCTCTCTCTCTCACTGACTCTCTTTCTCTCTCTCTGACCCCCTCTCTCTCTCGCTGTCACTCTCAATGTCGCTCTCTCTCTCTCTCTCTCTCTCTCTCTCTCAGTCTTACTCTCTCTCTGACACACTGTTTCTCACTGACTTTCTCTCTCTCTCTTTTGCTGGCTCTGACTATCTCGCTGTCTCTCACTCACTGATTTTCTCTCTCTCTCTCTCTCGATGTCTCTGCATCTCTCGCTGTCTGTCTCTTGCTGACTGTCTCAGTGACTTTCTCTCTCACTGACGTTCTCTCTCTCACGATCTCTCATTGACTCCCTCCATCTCTTGTTGTCTGTGTCTCTCCGAATCTCTCTGACTTTCTCTATCTCTGACTCACTTTTACTTTCTCTCTCACTGATTCTCTCACACTGTCTCGCTGTCTCTCACTCTCTCACTTACATTCTGTCTCTCTCTCCGAGTCTCTTACTCTCGCTGACTTTCTCTCTCACTGATTTTCCCTCTCTTTCTCGCTGTCCTTCTTTGTCTCGCTATCTCTCTCTCACTGTCTCTCACTCGCTGCCGCTCACTCTCTCGCGGACTCTCCCTCCCGCTCTCTCTCTCTCTGTCTCTCTCTCTCCCTGTCTCTCTCTATCTGACTCTCTCTCAAGCTGCCTTCCACACACTCTCTGACTTTCTCTCTCTCTTGCAGTCTCTCACTCCCCGCTGACTCTCTCTCTCTCTGACTCTCCCTCTCGCTTGCTGTCTCTCCATCTCTTTCTGAATCTCTCTTTCCACGTCTCTCTCTGACTCCCTCTCTCTCGCTGTATCTCACGCTCCCGTTGTCTCTCTCTCCTTGTCACTAACGACCTCGCTGACTCTCTTTCGCTCTCTATCGCTCTCTCTCTCTCTCCCTCTCTCTCTCTCTCTCTCTCTCGCTGTATCTCATGAATATTCTAACCCGGTGCCTGTAAAGCTGTGAGGCCTGACCTGCTGTAACTATAATATAAATGTCAGTGTTTGTCTGAACCAAACAGGACTTAGTAACGATGTGTGTGTTTGTACGTTCAGGTGTCTGGCCCTGGCCCCAGCTCCTGTATATAGATGTCAATGTGTATTTTATTGTTACACTATATTCACTGTGTCTCTGTCTCTGTGTCCAGTCTGGAGGACAATAATCTGGGAGATTCTGGAGTGAAGTCATTGTGTGAGGCTCTGAGGAAGCCGGAGTGTAAAGTACAGACGCTGAGGTAAGTAACAGACTGTGTGAGATTATAATATCCCGAGTGTGAATTCCCCCGATATCTCAGTGTGTTATTGACACTGGCTGATCAGTTGGTATCAGCTGAATATTGTGTCAGGAATCAGTGTGACAGTGTGAGGCCATCAGCCATCTCAGTGATCACACACTGAACATGGACTAGCGCTCTCTCCCCATCCCTCCCTCCCTCCATCCCACAATCCCATCGTCTCCTTCCCTCCCTCGCTTCCTTCAAGGACTGTTTCAGGAACCTCCTCTTCGACCGTACCATCTGCCACCATCCAATCTCTCTCCCTCCTCTCCTAACTCTCTCCCTCCCCTCCAAACTCCCTCCTTCCCCTCCCAAATATCTCCTCTCTCAACTCTCTCACTCCTCCGACCTCTCTCCCGCCCCTCCCAACTCTCTACCTCGCCTCCCATCTCTCTCCCTCCCATTCCAACTATTTCTCCTCCCAACTCTCTCCCTCCCCTCCCAACTCTCTCCCTCTCCTCCCAACTCTATCTCTCCCCTCCCAACTCTCTTCATCCCCTCCCAACTCTCTGGCCTCCCAAATCTCTCCTTCCCCTCCCACCTATCTCCCCTCCCAACTTTCTCCCTCCCCTCCCAAATCTCTCCCTCAATTCCCAAATCTCTCCCTCCCGTCATCACTATCTCCCTCCCCTCCCAACTCCTTCCCTCCCCTCCCAACTCTCTCCGCTCTCTCTACCCTGCCCCGTTTCACTTGCTCGTGTCCCGATCTTTCTGTTCTGCGCTTTGGGCTATTCTCCTGACGTGAATGGCGCACCACACGTGTAATTGTGTTGCTTTTGTCTCCCTCTCGCTGTCTCCCACTCTCTCTCTCTGACTTTCTCTCCCTCTCTTTCACTCTCTCACTGACTCTCTCTATCTCTCTGTCACTCTCTCCATCGCTGTCTCTCTCGCTTTCACTGAACCTCTTTCTCCCTGACTTTCTCTCTCTCTGACTCTCTCTCTTTTACTGACTCTCTATCTAACTCTCACTCTGATTGATTTTATTTCCTTCTCGCTGTCTCACTCTGTCTCTCTCTCCATGAGACTCTCTCTCGCTGTCCCACTCGCTGAATTTCTCTCTCTGTGATTCTCTCCCGGTGACTTTCTCTCACTCTCTCGCTGTCTCTCGCTCTATCTCTCGCTGTCTCTCGCTCTATCTCTCGCTGTCTCTCGCTGTCTCTCTCTCTCACTGACTCTCTTTCTCTCTCTCTGACCCTCTCTCTCTCTCGCTGTCACTCTCAATGTCGCTCTCTCTCTCTCTCTCTCTCTCTCTCTCTCTCTCTCTCTCAGTCTTACTCTCTCTCTGACACACTGTTTCTCACTGACTTTCTCTCTCTCTCTTTTGCTGGCTCTGACTATCTCGCTGTCACTCTCTCACTGATTTTCTCTCTCTCGCTCTCTCTCGATGTCTCTGCATCTCTCGCTGTCTGTCTCTTGCTGACTGTCTCAGTGACTTTCTCTCTCACTGACGTTCTCTCTCTCACGATCTCTCATTGACTCCCTCCATCTCTTGTTGTCTGTGTCTCTCCGAATCTCTCTAACTTTCTCTATCTCTGGCTCTCTTTTGCTTTCTCTCTCACCGATTCTCTCGCACGTTTCGCTGTCTCTCACTCTCTCACTTACATTCTCTCTCTCTCTCCCTCCGAGTCTCTTACTCTCGCTGACTTTCTCTCTCACTGATTTACCCTCTCCTTTTCGCTGTCTCTCTCTCACTGTCTCTCACTCGCTGCCGCTCACTCTCTCGCAGACTCTCCCTCCCGCTGTCTCTCTCTATCTGAGTCTCTCTCAAGCTGCCTTCCACACTCTCTGACTTTCTCTCTCTCTTGCAGTCTCTCACTCCCCGCTGACTCTCTCTCTCTCTGACTCTCCCTCTCTCTTGCTGTCTCTCCATCTCTTTCTGAATCTCTATTTCCACATCTCTCTCTGACTCCCTCTCTCTCTCTCTCTCGCTGTATCCCACGCTCCCGTTGTCTCTCTCTACTTGTCACTCACGACCTCGCTGACTCTCTTTCGCTCTCTCTCTCTCTCTCTCTCTCTCTCTCTCTCTCGCTGTATCTCATGAATAATCTAACCCGGTCCCTGTAAAGCTGTGAGGCCTGACCTGCTGTAACTATAATATAAATGTCAGTGTTTATCTGAACCAAACAGGACTTAGTAACGATGTGTGTGTGTACGTTCAGGTGCCTGGCCCTGGCCCCAGCTCCTGTATATAGATGTCAATGTGTATTGTATTGTTACACTATATTCACTGTGTCTCTGTCTCTGTGTCCAGGCTGGGGGGCAATAATCTGGGAGATTCTGGAGTGAAGTCACTGTGTGAGGCTCTGAGGATTCCGGAGTGTAAAATACAGAGACTGTGGTAAGTAACAGACTGTGTGAGAATATAATATCCCGAGTGTGAATTCCCGCAATATCTCAGTGTGTTACTGACACTGGCTGATCAGTTGGTATCAGCTGAATATTGAGTCAGGAATCAGTGTGACAGTGTGAGGCCATCAGCCAGCTCAGTGATCGCACACTGAACATGGACTAGCACTATATCCCCCTCCCTCCCTCCCTCCCTCACTCACTCCCTCCAACCCTCCTTCCCTTCCCCCCTCGCTCCGCCATTTCCTAAATCGCTCCCTCACGCTCTCCGGTACTCGCTCGCCCAGCTCGCTCCCTCCCTCCCTCCATCTCCCTCTCTCCCTATCCCCAATTCTCTCCGTCCCAATCTCTTTCCCAATTCATCCCTCTCCAGCTCCCTACCTCATTTCTCCCCCAGTTCACTCATTGCCCCACTCACTACCATTCTTTCCCTCTATCTCTCACCAATCTCACTCGCCCCTCCATCCTCAGCTCCCCCCTCCCCAAGCTCCCTCCTTCACTCTATCTCTCAGTCCTTCTCCCCCTGCTCATGTCCTCCCTTTCTCTCCCTGCCTCCCACTCTCTCCCAGCTCCCTCCCTCTCACACTCCCCAGCATAGGTCCCTGACTCCCCATCTCTCTCGCTCCCCAGTTCTCTCCCGCCGACTCTCTCCGTCCCGTAGATCTCTCCCTTCACCAGCTCTTCCCCCACCCGTCCCCTCTCACCCAGCTCCCTCAGTACAACAGCTACCTCCCTCCTCCCATCCCCAACAGCTCTCTCCTACTGCCCTCCGCTGTTCCCTCCCTCCATCCCATTTCATCACCCCCTACCCCACCATCCTCCCTCTATCCCCTCTCTGTCTCTCCCTCAGCTCCCTCCCTTCCTCCCACTCTGCCCGGTCTACTCTCTCCCTCTCTCCCCATCACAGTCTGAGTCACTGTCTGTCCTGCGCCTCGGGAAGTCCTCCGCAAATGTCATATTGTTGTTGTTGTTGTTGTTGATGCCTGTCATGTCTCTGTGTCTCTGATCTCCAGGCTGGATAGGAACAGTCTGACCGATGGCTGCACTGATGATCTGGTCTCCGCTCTCAGTACAAGCCGCTCACTGAGGCAGCTGTACCTGGGGTCTAACTCCTTCACAGACGCCTCTGTTCCCGCTCTCCTCCGCCTCACACTGACCTGCACCAGCCTGGAGAGGATCTGGTGAGTGTTTGTGTCAGTGTTTAATGTGATAAACACACAGAGAACGGGGCTGGGTATCGGGATGGAGACAGTCTGAGGGGATTTATTGATGGATTAACCTGTGAGTGAAGAGTTTCCAGTTTATATTGTGATCAGATGGTTATTTGCTGTTTAATGTGTTTCAGGCTGGAGGGGAATCAGTTCAGTCCAAAGGGACAGAGTCAGCTGAGGTCACTGGAGGAATCCAGACCTGGGCTGACAGTGAGTGTGTGATAGTGACTGAGGCAGTGACTGTCCACACAGTGTGTGATATGTAATACAGTCTGTACACTGTAGTGACTGTTTATTAAAGGTGCCATTCCTGATCCCTCTTCCGTCAGCCTGTCCACTGTGTGTGTGTGTGAGAGAGAGACACCAAACACACAGTCACTACACTGTTGCCTCCGCGGAAACACACAGTCACTACACTTCAAGGGGGTTAAACACGCCAAAGTCCGGGATTATTATTATACCCACGGCCTCTTTACCTCAGACACGATTTGGCGCCCAAACCGAAGCTGCAAACGCGTGGGAAAGGTCGGGAAAGCCGTTGGCTGCGCACGCAGCACCAAACCGCCGCCCCTTCCCCCCCCCGCGCGCTGACAGTTTGCCGCCTTTTTTTGCATTTAAAAAAACACTCCCGGTACAAACAGCGCGGGGCGGCTCAGTGCAGGAGGCGACGCAAGGGCAAGGATCAGCTAACAACGCTCCTTGTAAACAGGCGGGTCACGTGGGGGGTGTGGGGGCTGGTGTGTGCACAGGCGGGTCACGTGGGGGCTGGTGATTGGACAGGCGGGTCACGTGGGGGGGGGTGGGGGCTGGTGATTGGACAGGCGGGTCACGTGGGGGGTGTGGGGGCTGGTGAGTGGACAGGCAGCCAGGTGGCGTTTCATTACCAGCTGGAAAGTCATCTTTTTATGCAGACAGATGCCGGACTGGCGGGTCACGTGGGGGGAAAATGGGCTGGTGGGTCACGTGGTGGGGGCGCGGCTAGCGGATCACGTGGCGGGGGCGGGGATTATTGATCACGTGGAGGGAGAGGGAACTGGTGGATCACGTGGCGGCAGAGAAAGGAGGCTGACTTGTCACGAGTTAGGGGGAGAAGGGGCGGAGTCACGGCAATGGGGAGGGTGGGGGGTGGGGGCGAGTGTTCAGTTATCTCCTCTCTCCCCCTCCATCCTCTACTCCACTCCCATCTTCCCCTCAAACCTCCACATCACCTGCTTCCTGTCTCCCCACTCTTTCTCACTCTCTCTCTCTTTGTTTCTCTCCCTTGATCATATACCTACTTTCTCACTGTCTCTATCTCACTCTTCTCCCCCAATGTCTCTGACCCCAAACATACAGTTACTACACTGTACCATCCACCCACACACACAATCACTACGCTTTACACTCCCCCAAACTCACAGTCACTTCACACCAAACACCAAGCAAATACACTTTACCCTCTCCTCTCCAAACACGCAGTCATTAAACCTTTACCCAGGTGTGTTGGTAAACACCTGTAGGATGAGTGGGAGTCACAAATATATCTGATGGTTTGTAGTCTCAAATTGTAGTCTCATTATGTTGTCTCATAAGTGTAGACATAAGATGTCCCCCCCCGACGTGATAGACAGTCTAAGATTCTCATTGTGTTGCTGGAGTTAGTGCTCACTGCCCAGGTTTCCACAACAGTGACAATGTGTGTCACAGCATTTCCACAGCACCTTTCACATCCGGAGGGCCTCCCAAAGTGCTGGGCAGTCAAGGTTTGAGCCTTAATTTCAGGTTGGATTCAGAAGTGGTGGTGCGGCGGGGTGGTGCGGGGGGGGTGGGCCGCAGACATGAAAAAGTAAAGAGGCAGATCTCTGAAACAAGCCTCCTTACTCACTTGGGTGTTTTTGCTATGTTTTAATCCGCAAAGGTAAGTGGCCAGTACCAGGATATACAAAGGGAAGGAAGGACATCATTTCTGTCCATTTTCTCTTTCTTTTGTCACATCTTTCACACTCACTGCTGTCTTGTCAACATTCACAACATTTTCATATTCACTCTGACACATACATATTTTTCATTTACCTTTCTTACTCATTTGGAAAATGAGTATTGGAATGGTTTCCAGTAAAACAAACTACAGCCTTGACACCCGCAGACATCCTCCTGACATGAAAGGCAGGATACAAATGTCATTTGTTATTGTTGAGACAAGAACCACTTGCACTTGTATAGCGTCCTCCACGCAGCAGCTCAGGGCTTGAAACATGATCCGTGTGAAAGAGACGTGTGGAAGAGACGTTGAGGCATCAGGCACTGGTTCATTGCAGTCTGTAAGGTAGAGACGGCTCTCCCAGCCAAGGCCAGACTTCACAAGGTTACATTACATCTCATGTCAGGCTGGCAGGGAGTCGCTGCTGATTGGGTGAGCCAGGCAGTGATCAGCGTTGGTCTCTGTGGCTTGTGGAGCAGAATGCCGACTGATGGCCGGGCAAACTCGGCCACATCCTGGGCCATCACTCCCCTCGACAAGAGATAAATAGAGAATGTTGCAAATGGACAGGTTCCTTCTGCTCCAAGGCTTAGAGGAAGCTGCGGACTCCATCCATTATTCCTGTATTGTAGTTACACAAGAAAAGCAGCTCCTGTTTCCCCTCCTCTGTGTGAGCTGTGGGCGCGTGGAAAGACGGTCAGAGAATTAGTCTGTGAGGCGGCGGAATGAATCCCAACAATCCCAGCTCTCCGCACTGTACTATAGTATTACACAAGGCTTCTCTGATTGCGGTTTTCAAAGTTCGGTGAGCCTTTCCATCAAGTAAATGGGGGGAAACTGACTGGTGTCAAAAGAACCAGAGAGGTGACAAGGAGTAAATAGCTTTGTCCCCCACCCCACACTAATCCCTCCGTACCTTTCTCATGCTGGATCCACTTACGTTCCACATAGTACTGATAGCAGCTTTCAAAATCCTTCTCACTGTAATTCCTAACTTCGATTGGAACAAATGGTTCCAAAGTATCGAAGCCTTCCTGCAGAGGTTAGGAGTGTGATGGGGGGGAGAGAAAGGAGAGACATAGAGGGGAACAGTGTCAGTCATAAGCAGAAGATGCAACAGCAACAAAATACATGCGCACAGTGTCTTTCATGTGCAGAGGACATCTCAAGACACTGAAGTCAGGGTATGGTCGCGAAGCGGACAGCAGGGAAGGTGACCGAAGGTAGAGACAAAGAGGAGGGTTTGTGACGTGTCTTGCGGGAGGCGAGGCAGAGGAACTATGGGATGGAGGGAGTGAGGCGGAGGGATTGTGGGATGGAGGGAACGAGGCAGAAGAACTGTGGTATGGAGGTGGCGAGGCAGAGGGCCTCCAGGATGGAGTTTCAAAGTGTAGGGCGCAGGGATGGAACTGTGACAAGAGATGAAGAACAGGGACCTGATGAGATGTAGCCCAGTGACTGGCTCCATGGCATTACCGACTAACGATGCGTGAATGCGACTGGATTTGCAACAGCAACCCTCAGGCCTCCCTCTGCGAGTGAGTAGCTGGGCTCTCAGGGAGGTTTGGGAGGAGCTTCAGTCAATCCGGGCACAGAATGCTTACCTTTCTAAGCAGATGGTGAGGTAGATGAGACAAGTGGGAGGAATCCAATGCCCCAGTCTTGGTCAGTGTCATCACCACAGCTCCAGCACACTGCAGCAGGTAACACACGGGTTAGAATAGTATAATAAGCCTTACATTTGACGCACCAACTAATCACTTTCAAACGTGTCAAAGCACCTCACATATACACTGTAAATTGATTTGCCTGTATGTTTTATGGGCAGACACACAGTGCGCCAAAATGATGTGGACACATGCATACCTACACGCGTACATACACACCACACACACATTCACGTACACACACAGAGCATTGGTGCAGGGAGTGTGTGGTGCTGTAGGTAGAGGCTACTCTCTCAGACTCTCACCCAGTCATTGTTCATCAGCTTCTTCAAATTGTGCATCAGAGTCAGCTCGTGTGGAAAAATCTGTGAAAAGAGAGCGTCCTGAAACTGGGGAAGGAGGGGATAGGGCCATCAGAGAGCGTTCAGAGGTTCAGGATGGAGTGGGTGCCACTAATGGTGGAACTGAGGGCACAAGGGACAAGTCCGTTGAGTGGAGGTAGTGGGTTGGATGAGTAAGCAGGTTGGAGAGATGGCGAGATGCCAGGGCATGAAAAGATTTCAAAATGAGGGAGACGATCTTGAAATAGATCCATTTGATGATAGAGTTTAGTGTGTGATAGGGACGCAGGGGAGCCTGGCGAGGCCTGGAACAAGAATAGAATCAGGAATGTGAGGCAATACCTGGCTCCTATCCTCCTTCCTCATGGTGGTGGGTCCCCAGAGGGCATTGGCCCCGTCGATGGCCACCAGCAGGCGGTTGGTGTCTGGCGAGCTCTGTCCCTTCAGCTCCTTGAACAGGACTCCGACTGCATCACTCGCACTCTTTACCCTCGTCAGTACCTGGAGGGAGAAGTCAGCTCAACCACAACACACACAGACACACAAACAATAACTCACTCATCTCACCCTCCTGGCACCAGTGAAGGCATCTACGAATGCACTTGATCTGACGCTTAGAAAATCAAAACACTTCAAAGTGCGTTCAAGGGAATTGCTGTCATCAGGGGGACTTTTCTTTTGAAATAAGCAAATGCAGAAAACAGCTGTGAATTGAATAAGGAATTTATTTCGGGAATTGTCAGTCAGGACATAGGGAGAGAGAGAGAGAGAGAAACATCCTTCTCTTTACCGACAGCACCATGGGAGATCATTTAACTTCTGACAGGGGGCGAGGGTTAACATCTCAACCAAAGGACAACCCCCTCCCCCAATAAGGCTCTCTCTCCCACCAGCATCAGCCTAGGGTATGAGCTCAGAATACCCAGCATTGACCTCAGAGGCCGGAGCTTAAGTGACTGAGCCAAGCAACAGGAAAGTTACATTTGTAGAGCGCCTTTCATGTTGGTAGGACGTCCCAAGGCTCTGGACGGTCAGGGGTCAGGACTTGAGCATGGGGTGGGGGGAGGGCGGGGTAAGACCTAAGGAGACCTTTTTCTAGCCCCCCCCACCTTGTCCCCCCATGCGGTTCTGATGATTCAGTGTGAAACCCCTCACCCAGTTACTTGTTCCATCACTTCACCGAGCGGCCTCCCCTCCTCTGTTGCCTACCGCTTGCTCCTGATGTACCTTTGCCGGGTTTTTATCTGTTCAGACAAAACTTGAATTAGATGTTGCTTCAGTTGCTTCAACGAGCTGTTCAATCGCGGAGACGTTTTAATTCCCTGTTAATTTAGAAGCTGTTGTAAAACGATAAGAATGGATACGAAGGACGTCCCACCAATCCGGAGTCCTGAAACAGGCCTAAAAGGAGTCAAGGGACTGTGGGCTGGAGGTCTGACACATAGGGTCATGGTTACTGGACAAAAACAACTATTTTGTTATTACCTCCTTTAAGAAGCGCTCGTTTGTAATCTTGAAATTCTTGAGCCAGACGTAGGCCTCAATGGGCTGGAGTCAAACCAAGCTGGATTGTAGGAGGAATGGAGCAACTCTTTACGGCTTTTCACTGATATGTAAGCTGTCACATGGGGAAAAACACAAGAGAATTAATGATACTGAACCTCACACTTGTTTCCAATCCCTCCACTCCTCTGCAACCCCCTACCTCTCTGAGCTCCTCTCTCCTCAAACCAGCTCCCGTTGACTTTGCTCCACTGGGTATGGCCTCCTCCATGTCCCCCGAATCCTCCGCTCTACCCTCGGAGGCCGTGCCTTCAGCCACTATGCCCCGAGGCTCTGGAATTCCCTTCCTCACTACCTTTGCTTTCCCCCTCTTTTCTCAGTTTCAGGTCCCAGCTGAAGACCTTTCTCTTCGACCGCACCTTTGGTCACCTTTCTACCCCTGCACCTTGTTCGGTCCTGGGATCCACTATTGTGAAGCGCTCTGAGACGCCGTCCAGTGTGGAGGTCGCTATATAAATCAAAGTTGTTGTTGTTGCTGAGCTACACACACAATAACAATCTCATGAGCAATTATCAATCCATATCGATGGTTTTAGCTGGTGTAGAGTTATAGAGTTTAGACATACAGCCAGCAAATCTCATCAACTTGGAAAAATGATGGAGCCAAGGTCAACTACCTTGTCTGACATTGTTTTTAGTGCCACCAGAGACACACAGAGACACACACAGCTTTATAGCACCAGTGGGTGTCCATGTACAGCAACATGTCCCCATTGTCAATCATGTCCTGAAACACCAAGAGTAATGACTGCCCTCGCGCCCACCAGCCCAAACCCTCTCTCCATTGCTGCCATCCTCTGGACAACTACACAAATCCAATCCAATAACATTGGCTGCAACTCACCATCTGGGACATGGAGCATAAGCCAGACGTGCTTGGAACAGTAATGAACAGCGATGCAGAGGGTACGAAAAATTGGTTGCTTTCAAATAACTGATGAGCTCAAGTGCTGGCTGCCTGACCATCAAACATGCCTCTCCAAACATCCTCACCTGCAACACAACAGAGAGAATCACATACCTCCTTCACTCCTGTCTGAAGCAGAGTGAAGCAAGCACACATTCCTGTTACTATAATAATAATAATCTTGGCATTTGATATAACGCTTTTCACATCTTATCGACGTCTCGAATCGCTTCACAGAATATACTCCCACATACACAGTGAACAAATACAATTTTTCATATTGATCTAAAATAATATAAACAACTTTATAATATAATATGAACAAATTTGTAAAATGCTTTCCAACAAATTTTCGTCCTGATAGAATTACATTAATTTCACGTTGCACCACTTTTAAGTTAACAAAATTCGGATTCAATTGCAGAGTGTACATTTGAGTGTGCAATTCTATTCCGATATCATGAACTTGAAATATATATTTAAATGAAAAAAAAAAATTAAATTATGTGAGGGATAATCCAGCTGCTGGCAGTATTGGTGAATCAGCACTGTTCTCAATGGTTTTGGGTTGATTTAAAATTGAAGTTTAAGTTTCTAACTGAAGTTACAAAGTGCCATATTTCTATCCAATGGAGGCACTAGAACACTGTCCTATGGAGTCCTGGAGTTCAAGGTTTGGAGCTCTCGCCTCACAAGCGAGAGACTTGGGTTTGATTCCATGGGAAGGTTTCCTTACTCCACACACCTGATAATAATCCCTCAAAAAATCTAATAATAAATTGGTCATTTTCGATCCACGAATGTTTTGTTGGAGAAGCTGCTGTGTGTAATTGATTGCCGTGTTTCACTCTCTCAGAAATATACAGTCAATTCACTTTATAGTATATTCTATGAAGCGCTTTGAGACATCTAGAAGACGTGAAAAGCTGTTATATCAAACACGAGGATAATTATTGCAGTAAAAGCTTTGTTATCTGGCACCCTCGGGACCTGACCCGTGCCGGTTAATCAAATATGCCGGATATTCCAGTGGCAAGTTGGAGTATGTGTGTGGGTGAGTGTGCGTGTGAGGGTGTGTATGTGGGTGTGTTGCACACTCACGTTCCTCATTAACCCTTTGAATAGGATGAGCTCAGCCTAGAGTTGACGAACCTTCATCACCAATTCTTCCTGTGTGTCTTCAGCTTCTACAGTGACAACAACAGTGACACAACACCCTCACTGTCACGCACACACACCCTCACACCCTGACATGCACACACCTTCACACAACACTCCCTCACACACTTACACAGCCTCTCACACATACCCTTACGCGTCTTGTTGTTGAATGGATAAATAACTGGTTAAAATTTTGGAAGCTGCATTTTAAAAAGAACTAAAATAACATTTCAACTTCAGTTTTAACAAACTTCATTCTGTTTGTTCACAACAGACATAAAGCTCTCACTGTTTAGGGTCAGGGGGGATAGGGGTCAGGGTTATGGTGTAGGGATAGGAGTCAGGGTTAGGGTGTAGGGAAAGGGGTCAGGGTTAGAGTGTAGGGATAGGGGTCAGGGTTAGGGTGTAGGGATAGGGGTCAGGGTTAGGGTGTAGGGATAGGGGTCAGGGTTAGGGACTCACCTGCTGTAATGTGGTGATTCTGTCCTGCAGTTAGAGTCTTATTGTGTATTCCTCCTCCCACCTGTGAAACATAGTGAACACACAGTGAGATACACACACACACCCACATAGTGACACACACACATAGTAACACATACACAGACACACTCATAGACACAGACACACATAGAGACAGAGACACACACACAAACACAGTGACACACACACAGTGACACACACACATAGAGACAGACAGAGACACACACACTCAAACATAGTGACACACACACAGTGACACACACAGTGACACACACACACATACACAGCAGCCCATAGACATAGTGGCACACGCACACATACACAGTGAGACACACACAGACAGACATACACACAGACAGACATACACACAGACAGACACACACACAGAGAGATAGTGAAACACACACACATAGAGACAGAGACACACACACCCAGACAGAAACACACATACACAGACACACACACATTGTCACACACATTCATTCACAGACAGTTACAGAGACATACACACCTCACTCTCACATATACACACACAGAGCCACTCACATACTCTCACACACTCTCACAAAGTCACTGACAGTTACAGACACACACACACACAGTGATACACACACACACTCAAATACACAGTCATATACATCGAAGTTGTTGTTGTTGTTGCTGCTATCACAACAGAAACACAGACAGTCACCCTGACACACAGATACACAGTCACCCCCCTCACCAACTCTTGTCCTCCTCTCTCTCTCACGTTTGACCTTGGAGGGCTACACAGGCAGTCACTCTCACACAGTCAGAGAGAGACACACACACAGTCACACACACTCTCACACAGTCAGAGACATTCTCACACAGTCAGAGAGACACACACAGAGACACATACACACTTATACAGAGACAGAGACACACACTCACACACAGACATGTACACAAACTCATACACACACAGAGACACATACACACATACTCACACACAACCAGTCACAGGAGACACAAACACACACACACTCTTACATGGATACATACACACACTCAGAGACACTCACTCACAGAGACACTCACACACATGCATTCGCACACACACACAGAGACATTCACACACACACACAGACACACACACTCTCACACATAGAGATACACACACTCACACACACAGATACATACACGCAGTCATCGAGACACTCACACAGAGACACACACACTCAGTCACAGAGACGCTCACACACACTCACACACAGAGACAAACACACTCACACACACACACAGTCAGAGACACTCACACACAGAGATAAACACACTCTGACACACAGACACACACAGTCACATAGACACTCACACACAGAGACACACATACACACATACAGTCGCAGAGACACTCACACACACGCACACAGAGACACTCACACACACTCACAGGGACACTCACACACTCAGACAAACACACTCACAGTCACAGAGACACTCTCACACACTTTGGCTGGTGAGGAGCAGAAAGGACAGGAGGCTGGGGATTGGCTGGTGAGGAGGAGAGAGGAGGCTGGGGATTGGCTGGTAAGGAGGAGAGAGGAGGCTGGGGATTGGTTGGTGAGGAGGAGACAGGAGGCTGGGGATTGGCTGGTGAGGAGGAAAGAGGAGGCTGGGGATTGGCTGGTGAGGAGGAGAGAGGAGGCTGGGGATTGGCTGGTGAGGAGGAGAGAGGAGGCTGGGGATTGGCTGGTGAGCAACAGACAGGACAGTAGGCTGGGGATTGGCTGGTGAGGAGGAGACAGGAGGCTGGGGATTGGCTGGTGAGGAGCAGAAAGGACAGGAGGCTGGGGATTGGCTGGTGAGGAAGAGACAGGAGGCTGGGGATTGGCTGGTGAGGAGGAGACAGGAGGCTGGGGATTGGCTGGTGAGGAGGCAACAAGAGGCTGGGGATTGGCTGGTGAGGAGGAGAGCGGAGGCTGGGGATTGGCTGGTGAGGAGGAGACAGGAAGCTGGGGATTGGCTGGTGAGGAGGAGAGAGGAGCCTGGGGATTGGCTGGTGAGGAGGAGACAGGAGGCTGGGGATTGGCGGGTGAGGAGGAGACAGGAGGCTGGGGATTGGCTGGTGTGGAGGAGACAGGAAGCTGGGGATTGGCTGGTGAGGAGGAGAGAGGAGCCTGGGGATTGGCTGGTGAGGAGGAGACAGGAGGCTGGGGATTGGCGGGTGAGGAGGAGACAGGAGGCTGGGGATTGGCGGGTGAGGGGGAGACAGGAAGCTGGGGATTGGCGGGTGAGGAGATGGCAGGAGGCTGGGGATTGGCTGGTGAGGAGGAGACAGGAGGCTGGGGATTGACTAGTGAGGAGGAGACAGGAGGCTGGGGATTGACTAGTGATGAGGAGAGAGGAGGCTGGGGATTGGCCAGAGCTCCTGACCGCCGCGAGCGGAGCTGAAGTCCCAACCTGTTTGTGACTTGTCTCCCCCCCCCCACCCCTCCACATCATAGCCCCGACAGAGAAGGACAACTCAAGGGTTGACCATCAGTGGTAAACTGTGTTATCCGAGCGTTGATGAGGAATTCTCCCCCAATCCTGGTTAGCCCTGAGTGCCCTGTCCACCATCTTGGGACTCAAAGTCGAATGGGCACCAAGGACCATGATCTCCCAATGCAAACCCACATGCCGTGGTCGGGGCAGGCAGTACATTTCCTCGTCATATCCATATACAGTAAAAGTCAGTTTATCCGGCACACTCGGGGACCTGGCCAATACCGGTTAAAGCGCGTGCCGGATATTCGGCCGAAAACACATCCATAAGATGCATTGTGCCGGATAAATTCCAGTCATTCGAATGCGGACTTTTTCTTTTGAGATGCCGGTTATGCAGAAGTTACTGTTGATCGAGTCACGAATAAACGGGCTTTTACTGCATTAGCTCTTTTATAGCATCCGGCCCTGTCGATGCTATGCCAGGTGTTTGCACTTTCTGCAGCATTGTAAACGAATGGATGGATGTCCTGTGTGTTCTTTACTGACCCCAGCCTCTATGGAGGAGACTATACACTCTGAGCGGGGCTTCAATCAAAATTTGGGGAGGCATCAGTAATACTGGTAGTAGGAGTAATTTTCCCTACTCAGTCCACTGTGACAAACTATATACTAAAAAACAATATTCCTTGCATGTGATACAGTGGGTTTTCACATCTTATCGACGTCTCAAAGTGCTTCACAGATTATAATGTAAAGTGAATTGACTGCGTATTTATTGGTGAAATGTGGCAGCCAATCGCACACAACAGCGTCCCATAAACAGTGGTGGATTGAAAATGACCATTTTTTTTATTATTGTGTTTTTTTGAGGGAGGGATTATTATTAGGCGTGTGTGTGTGCATGGAGTAGGGAAACTTGCCCAAGGTTTCACCCTGATTTGCCTGGATTTGAACACAGGTCTCAAGCTTCTAAGGCGAGTGAGTGGCTCTAACCACTGAGCTACAGGAGCTCCACTATTGATTAAACTCTTGGTAGAGGAGTTTATGATCTCCGATATCATAGATAAGTTTAGGATTGAGTCCCCATTTAACAATGCCTCATGTGTCAAGCCATCCAAGTTTATTCCCCTTTGTGGCCAAATGACCTGTAATTGTTTTGTAAGGTGTTCAGTGTTTGGATATCTCCCCGATTCCAAGCAGCAGTTACACCTGTTTGGGAGCGTAAAGTGTAGTGACTGTGTATCTGGGGTGAAGTGTGGTGACTGCGCTTGGGAGCGTAAAGTGTAGCGACTGTGTGTTTGGGGTGAAATATGGTGACTGCGTCTGGGAGCGTAAAGTGTAGTAACTGTACAAAATACAAAATACTACAGAAACTGGGAACCTGAAACAAAAAGAGATGTTGCTGGGGAAACTCAGCAGGTCAGGCAGCATCCATGGAGAAAGGAAAAGGAGTCAACGTTTCGGGTCTACAAACCTTCGTCAGGATTTATGAGCAATTGTTTGCGAGAGCGAATGTGATAATAACAACAACTACTTCGATTTATATATTGCCTCCAGCACAGCTCACATCACTGCCCTCCTCATTGACCATGACCTCGGCCAAGCTAATGAAAATGCTAACATCTGAATTCCCTGAACCCAATTCCACCACCAAACAAACCATTCTCTCCTGGCCTAAATTTATACTCTTGACTATACAGCAACTTCTGGTATGCACTTGGCAAGAACAACAACAACAGAATTATATTTCTAGATCGCCATTCACGCTGGGAGGACGTCCCGAGTGGCTGAAAAGTTAGGTTGGGACCCGAGCGGGGAGGGTGAGGGAGTGTCAGCGTATGTTCAGGGGGAAGGACAGTAGGAAACGGTGGAGATTTAGGAGGGCAGCAGAAAGCACGGTGGAGGAGGTTGGTCTTCAGATCGGCCTTACAAGAGGCAAGGGAGTACACGAGGCTAAGGGACAAGCATTCAGATACCTAACCATCTTGGACCACAACCCATTACAGCTCTAATTCCCAGGGCTATCAGGAGTTGAGAGGGCCTTTTCCAGTTGTAGTTTTTTGTTCCATGGTGGTAAACAGTTAAGCTTTTACAGCGATGGCAAGGTTGATTTATGAACACACGGTTCCCCAGGGAATGATGCAATAACGTGTAAAAGCGAAACAAAAAGATGAAATACATGACAATTCTTGATTGGAACAAGCAGCAGGGAACCGTCGACATTGCCAGTTCAGCCACAACTAGACATAGGAGAAGACTCGGAAGTAAGTAAGTCCTCAGCCTAACCCCACTTGACCTGTTATCAGAGAAGTTGAGATATTGACAACACTTGGATATTTGCGGAGGATTTGGTGGCGCTTGTCTACTCTATGCAAACTGCCTTGAAATTTGCCTAGAAAACATACAGCCTCCACAAAGTAGATACAATCCTGTGACATCTTTCCCGCTCAACCGCTGTTAGCTGCGTGGGTTGGAGCTGTAATGGGTTGGGTGGTCCAAGGTGGATACGCAGCAGAAAGCATGTCAATCACTGATTTCAATGGCACGATCTGTCAAACTCCACAAGTTATCGTGACACTGCATTCGCCTACTATTGCCTCTTCCCACTCTGTGCCGAACAGTCTCTGGGACTGGGTAAGGTGGATATATCTTCCCAGCGAGAGACAGAGAGACTGGAGGGAGCGTGATAATAATAATACTTGCATTTGATATAAATAATTTTCACATTTGATCGACATCTTCCAGCGCTTCTCAGAATAAACCGTCAAGTGAATTGACGGTATATTTGTGGGGGTAGCGTGGCAGACGATTGGGCACAGCAGCATCCCTACAAACAGTAGTGGATTAAAATGACCAGTTATTTATTATTCTGGGGGTTTTGGATGGATTATTATTAGATGCGTGAAGTCAGCGAACTTGCCCAAGGTTTCCAACCCTCATTTGCCTGGATTCGAACACACGTCTTACTCTTGTAATACGGAATCTCTAACCACTGAGATACAGGATCTAAGCTTATCCACAGGAGATCCTGGAACATATATTGTTCCAACCGCTCTTACGCAGAATGATGAATTTTATATATGTCAGACACCTGTAGAATTTACATGTTTCAGAGAACTGGCTGAACAAAGCAAATAGTTGGTTAAACGCCAGCTGTTATAAGAAAAGCTAATGTATAAAAAAAATATTTATTTATAAGATTAACAAGGCCATTGATTTATGTTTCACTATATTGTTAATTTCATCTGTCATTTCCTTTTTACACTTGATTTCCACAATGTTTACTGAACTCTCGTCTTAGACTTAATATTTTTCTCATGTCACATAAATTTCCGTTCATACAGAGCGTATACACAGAGAGTATTGTCCTGCAGTACATCACAGTTGTGGATGCTGACTATGAGGTAGTGAAAGCAAGACATACAGTTACTATAATCACAATCCAAATGGAAGAATTTGAACAAGAGGAAAAAGGGTGCAAGAGAGTGGGATTGAGCGAGAGAGTTCCAGTGTCTCATGGAGTTGTGGCTGGCCTTGGTGAAAGGTAATTGAGCGGAAGGGTTTGGGGACATGGAGACCAAATCTATCTGAGAGTAGGAATTAGATCACAGCGGTGTGTAACCAGATCAGAACGCTATGTGGGTGATGGTCATAAAGTCATTGGATAACAAAATTTGAAAACATCTCAGAGCAGATGGTTTTTTGGAGTCTATTGGAACTGTTATCATATTTGGATGATATGCGGATTGTACCCATATGCGGATTCCATTGCAGACTGTGACAGCTTGCTGAACATTACGCCACTTTTCCCCACATGCGCTAACATGTACATATATCATTCAACCTTTTGGCCATTCCACCTACTTAGAACTGCAACCCTCAGTCCTTGCCTCCGCAGAGCTCCCATCACTGCCCTCCTCATTCACCATGACTTAAGCCAAACTATGAAAATTGTGAACTTCTGCAGTCCCCGATCCCAAATCTGCCTCCAAACAAACCAACCTTTCATGGCCTAATGTTAAATTCTTAACTACACATCAGCTTCGGGTATGTGCATGACATGATTACATTTAAAATTTTGTTTTTCATGGTAGTGAACAGTTAAACATTTTACATGATGGCAAGTTTGTTTGGGAACAACACTTCGATGGAATCATGCTACAAAATGTACAATGAGTTAAGCCGCGATATTCACCCACATATATATATATTTAATTGAATATTTTCTATACACTTTCAAGGTGCGTGTTCAAGTAGGGAGCGACAGAACTCCACAATTATATAGGATATAATATTGACCAGTGAGTGTAGTATAACTTCTGCCTCCCATATAAGAATATTCAATTTCGAACTCACTAACAGTAACTTACCAACTTACTTTCTGAACTACAGTATATTAAATGCAGCACGATTCCGTTTCAGGTATCGATTGTAAGGGTTCATTTAGATTTGTGGTTCTGCGGTAAATGAAGGACTGTCAGAAATGTTGGGAAAACTTAGCACAATTTATTAATTCTTATGTGCAATAGATATAAATAACTAACAGATTGCATTACAGTAATGCTTACTTTTCTACCTATAGTTCATAATGATTTAAGTGATTTATTCGAATGCTGCAGAAGAGATAGGAGAGAAATATCCAACTGACTGTCCAATGTAATCTGTCCTTTTTCAGATCCATAAAACATATCCAATTATTGTTGTATGTTTCTCAATTTGATCATCGCAAATTATCCAGATAATATCGCAAGTCTAATTTTATTATCGCAAATCTAAATCAATAATTTATTCTATCAATTTTATTCATCCCCCTCAATTAAAACACTTGACTCTCTTTCCAAATCAACCTCGTTGATAAACTTACATAGGTACATGTCAACTATTGTTTATTTCAAGTTGTTTATTTTGTGGGATAAAATGCTCTATAGCTCTTTCCAGCTGCAAAACACAATTCGCTTGAAGATGGTTAAAAACTGGTATCTCATGGATTATTCTTCCTCTTCTTATGTGTACAGTACATAGTACCTCTGGTTGCTCTGACGTCTTTAGTTTTATTGAAAATAAAAGTTCCGATTTCAGTGAAAGATATCTATATGCACAAAATCTATTTTCAAACAATACCAGGCATTTTCAGACAGCTCTATATTCCATCTAAATTAGTTATTTCAGAGATGCCGAATCATTTCTAAGATAGCACAGATCTGTGCGTGAGTGTAATGTTGTGAAGACCAAACAGAGCAACAAAGCTACACATGGTTATGTTGGTGGTTCATCAAGCGAGTTATAGGGTAAATGAAGATGGATTTCAGGCGCTGCCTGAATTGGGTCTGGGTCACACCATAGATGACGGTGTTGGAGCAGGAGCTGAGGAACTGCAGCATGTAACCCACATGCTCAGCGATGGTGAAAGGGCTGCTGTAGTCAGACTGCGTGATTTTGGCTTCTGTCATAATTGCACACATGATGGTGACCATGTAGGTGAGCCACAGCAACACAAAGGTCCCAGAAATGGTAAGGAGCAAGACTAGAGATTTCTGCCGATTCTCCATCTCCTCGTCCTTCAACTTCATTGATCCCCGCAGACGCTGGCGCACAGTGTTGGCCACTAGAACCTGCCTGATTGTCAGAGAGTTGAAGAGGATGATGACGATGAAGGGAAGAATTGGATTTACAATAATATGAATCAAGTAAAATGACCTACAGCCAATAGCAGTATAACAGCTGGGTTTGAAAATGCAAAACCAGGGTTGCCCATTGATCATCATCGAGGGTTGGAACATAAAATAAATGGGGATATTTTTTGCGCTTAAAAAGGCACAGATTGTCCAGATCACCAGGCCCGCTGTCCTCTCGGTGCAGTATTTGGGTTTGAGCTTTGGGCAGCAGATGGCAATGAAGCGGTCGAAGGTGAAGGCCATGGTCAGCCAGACAGAGGCATTAAGTACGAAATAGCGCAGCACAAGATGGACTCGGCACACGGGGGTCTGGAACAAAGGGAAGTGCGGCAGGTGGAGCTGAAATGTCTTTCTCAGGATCACACCAATGAATATGACCAGCAGATCAGCAACAGCCATTGCGACCAGGTAGCGGGTGACGCATTTGGAGAGTCCACACTTTCCCTGGGCCAGGACCACAATGGTCACCGCGATCGCTGCAGGAAAGTCACAAACAAAATCATAGATTTCAATACCTCATGCTTGATTGTGCCTGGCAGGAACCCATTGTAATGTTCGATACATTGGCATAGTGCATATCACTTGGATCATACACAAAATGATGCATTTCACAGAGTATTCTGAGAATGTTACATGAACGTTTACATCACAGAAGTCCTTTCAGCCCATTTAACCTGTGACAGATCTTCTGTAAAGTGAAATTCCAGTATATATTGTGGATGTAGAAGCATTAGTTGTACAAGTCAATCTCCGAATAACTACCATATATCCAGTTATCAATTTGTTTTTAGAAGGACTTTTATCTCTGGAAATCAAAACTACATAATTACTAAATTTCAAGCTACAATTTTTTGCGATGTATGAAGAACATGTGGTGTAAGGAAACAGAGCTAATCCATTGTTTTGCATGCAAATGAAGCCATTTTGCTTCCAAGTTAGCTTTGTAGCCACATTTGCTCTCTGTCCATCACTAGCTTCCTCTCCGGCTTTGCTCCAGAAATGCCATGTCCACCATTCGCTCTGCCTGCGCTTTGGAGTGTCTCATCGAACCTCACCCAGTATCAAGGCGTGTGGGCTGATGATGCCTCACTGATTGCACTTCTCAGAGTCTCGGCTTAAGGATGTGGCTGCAGCACCTGACCCAACACTTAACACTGTTTGCCTTTCCAATTCCATACACTTTGTTGCGCAAACCCGTGTCATTGTGTCCTACCAACTTTCGCATCTTGTCAGCCTCCTGTACTCACAGCAGCCCTATGTTCCCACCTTGGATTCCTGCACTGAACGTATTTTGACAAAAGCTGCTGGCTTTCTGTCATCAGCAACCGTGGTTACCCCATCCTCAGTTTCCTCCACTTTCTTCTCCTACATCTCCACTCTCCTGTCCTCCTTCTGCATTCTGCTCTGAACTCCTCAAAATCTTGTGTGACTTTAACCATAAATATCTTGCATTTGGTCATCTTTGACACTCTAGCCCTTGTCAACTCCCACACCACTACTTGATATTACATGTATCCCTGGTACAACAGCCAACTCCACTCCCCCAAATCTCAGGTGGTCTCTGTATACTGTCCCATTTCAAAACGTCCTTGTCTGTGCAAATTCGTGGAGCCTGTTATCGCTTCACAACTTTGCCTTTTCTCTCCCAACGTCACCCCAGAACACCTTTAAATTTGAGTTTTGTGTCGTTCGTAACCTACTCCTGCACCGCTGAATCTAAATACTCCCGTCTCTGATTGAACAGTAATTCAATGTGGAATGACAGATTATCTCCATTCTCCTCATTTTACGATGCAGAATTATTGCAGTGTCTGTCTTACCAATTATGAAATAATTTAACGTCTGTCAGAGCATCTAATCAGATCTCAACTGCCAAATTGCAGCTTTTGACTATTTGCCATTCACAGTACTTTTTGGAAAATAGAGATGTGGTTCCTGAGAGAAGGGGACCATAATTGGATATTACGTTTCATTGTATAACTCTAATTGGTGATGTTCCTTTTATGCTGTGATTCACTTTCTTTACTTCATTTGAAACGTGTCCTCTTCACACTGGTGAACAGAAAAGTTTACTTTCTGTGAATAAGAAGCACCATTGACGGTTGCACACTTGCTAGTTTTGAGCAATGGCACACACAGCTGCACACAACTGAACCTCCTTCAACAACGTACCAGGAATGCCAATGAAACCCAGCGTAGGGTAAAACACCTTTTCTATTTCTATTATTCCCATCACTCTCAAAGCTGTACTGTATTCTGCTGACACTGTTCTGCGTCTGAAGAATGTGAACCTGCTCACAGAGCTTCCCTTTCTTACACCTGTAAGTCAGCTCTGCAGGGACTGTCATTGCGCAACTAATTAATTATCCGAACAAACACCTGAGATAAAGAGAATCACGTCATTCTGAACCAAATGTTGTCGTGTGAAGAGTGGATATAATAATATATTAAATCAAAGTAGTAAACTGTGTGTCAGAAGCCAACCATCTCTCTCTGCATAATACCATATTATAAAGAGAGTGGATGAATGTTGTGACCATTGTTTTAGTTAGTTGGGTAACACATGCAAGTAGGAAATGATCCTTAAATGCTGGTCTAGCCAGTATGTGCATCGACAAGCTACGCTGTTACCTCTTTGATAAAAATACAGTGGTCACGAATATGCATTCTTGAATCCCATTTTTTAAAAGATAACGTTAATTTCAATCGATTGAAGAGCGAAAACAGAAAGAGTTGTCTGTGCATAGCAGCTCGTTAACGTAGGACTGGTTAATTTGGAACTGTTGATAGGACGCGGCTGTGTACAATTGGCAGCCACATTTTGACCTCACAAATATAGCGAAGAAACTATACAGTGGAGTCTCTGAATTGTTTTGGTATATCTCACTGTGAAGGAGGACGTCTGGTTTGGTTACCACAAGCGTCACCATACCTTGGGCGGTGACATATCTCCCTCCTCCATTGACAATGATACAGACCCAATACAGAAGCTCAATGACATGCTTGGTCTCAAATGTCCTTCAGATACTGCATTATTTTGAAGGCTCACCCGACATTTTATCAAATCTGCAACACTCCTTAGCTCAGCCTCTGTCTAAAAGGACAGGCTGGAATTATTCTCAGATAGCAAAACCAATAGCAAAATATAACGATTGTTAATGTGCAGCTTCGACCACTTGAAGGACTTCCCCATTATTTCCTCCATAAAATGCACATCATCCAAAACACTGCAGCCGATATTTGCTCCTGCACCAAATTCCGCGGCCGTATCAACACCCTATACTCACCCGATTTCTTAAGGCATTGAACAGTCAGGTGATGGGGACCCGAGCAGGGGTTGTGGGTGTTTGGCGGCAGGGTTCGGTTGGGGTTGGGCAGAGAGTTAGAGTACTAACTGACGGCAAGGATTAAGAGGATGTCCTTGAGACAGGCCTTGAAGGAGGGAAGCGTGGCAGCAAGGTGAAGAGATTGTGGGTTGATGCACAGAGACTGAAGGTTCAGAGAGACTGAAAGCCTGGATACCGAAATACGATGTGTTGGGCAGGAGACATGGAGCAGGTCGGAGCCTGCGTAAATGGAGAGAGTTTGTATGTTGTTAAGGGGTGAGTAGGTCAGAGAGAAAGGAGAGGACAATCCTTGGTTGGCCTTGGAAGTGAGGACAAGTATTTTAGTTTCGATTCTCAGTCAGTTGAGAGTTGAGGTATTGGGGACATGGAGGCTGGTGCTGAACAAGACATGAGTTGCAGAGTTTGGGGGTGATCTACAGCTTGTGAAGCGTAGAGTTGGGAAGACTGACAAAGAGTGACTTGGCGTAGTTGAGCATAGAGGTGATACATGTATTTGTATGCATTTCAGCAAACTGAAAGGTGAGGGAGTGATGGAGAAGGCTGATATTCTGGAGGTGGTGGAAGATGTTGCTGGTCATACCATGGATATCGGGCAGAAAGGACATGTCACTTTAAATAAGTCAACAACAACAAAAAAAACATAATTACACTTGTATGGCGCTTTTAACCTCAGGAGGACATACCATGGTGCTAGACAGTCACTGCTTCTGACACGAGGTGCGGACCAAAGTAGGAGGGAAGTGGGTTTTAGAAGTTACAATAGCTCCTACGAAGAGCAGAATCAGGTGCGTGGCTTGACGGAGGCCAGGGAGCGAGCGGGCGGAGGGAATGTGGGATGGAGTTCCTGAGGTTGAGGGCAGAATGTCGGAAGTGTCGCCCGTCAAATGTGGGGCGGGTGAGGTCGAGGACATAGAGCATGACAGGTTCCTGACAGGTTTGGTTAGCTGAAGTGTGCATCCGTGGACGCTGAAGGTAGTGATCACTGAGGTGCTGAGTCACTAGCACGTGCCAATTAGGAGGCCTGAGTTTTGTCTCGCATTGAGCCGTGGAAAGTTTTCCGTCTTCCAGGAATCTATATCCTCGATGCTAAGGAAAAGGGCGAGGGCTGGAATGAAACCAACGACAGAGGCAACGTAGATCCGGTATCAGTGAAAGTACATGAATCAATCTAGGACAGAAACTTTCAGATTGAGGTGAGAAGAGACGCAGTGGAGGAGGATTGAATGCGCCACTGCGTCAATGGCAGAGAATACATTAAAAAAAACAGGTCATCACTTTGAATGCCCACCACCAACAACAATAAAATAATTATATTTTTGGAGCGCTATTCACGTCGGGAAGATAAACCAAGGTGCTCAATGCACTTGCTCCCATCTACTTATAAGATCCCATTACAACGTGCCAATGTGTCCATTCATTTCACTCAGTAGGGTGCTTCCTGCTTCAAGTACAATACCTGGACTGCCACACCATTGGCATTCAGGCCTTTAGCTTCTCTGCCCTCAAACCCTGGAAGTCCATCCAACAGGATATTCAGCTCGACTGCTCCGTTAACTCCTTCAAGACACATCTGTTTTTACAGGTAAATATCAGCTAGGCTTACACCCTCCTAATAGGGAACGTCCAGCCTTTCCACATCACATGCAGATCAGCTACAGAATCTAGAAATGCACATTCATTCTCACCATGTCACTAAGGTACCTGGGAATCATGTTCAACCGTCAACTGTGCTTGAACCCAATATTAATGACGTGACACACAAAGCGACTCCCCAATACCATGATATTGCTAACTGTACCGCGCAATGCACAAACCCTTCCATATGTATATGCCAACGTCAAAAAATGATTGCAGATTCGTCTATGTTGACACTTCCAAATCTTCCCTACATAAGTTGCAGATGATATAGAGCTGTACCTGGTGACCTCGGGTTCACCAGGTACAGCAAAATGAGAATGAATATCTAATTTTGCTTCCTCCAATATTCGTCTCAGAGCTTACTAATATTCCCAGCCTCATACTATAATAATAGCAATCTTTGCATTTGATATGGAATGTTTCAGCTTTTCTAGACTTCTCGAAATGCTTCACAGGATACATTGTAAGTGAATTGATTATATTTATGGGCTAAACGTGGCAGGCAATTGCGCTCAGCAGTGTCCCACAAACAGTCGTGGATTGAAATTACCAATCTTACTGTGTGGTTTTTTTTCCGAGCGATTATCACCTACAAATTTGTGCAAGATTATGCACCCAATAACCTTGTTCAATTCGCTGCTAATTAAAAATGATCATGTATAAAGTATTGTTATAAATAAATAGGAAACATCTGAGGGGAATTATCAGAAATGTTGAAGCAATAAAATGACCAATAAGTTAATGCGTTTGATAGTTTCTCTCATTTAAAAAAAAAAATATTTGGTGTTTAAATAATAAAGAATATATTAATCAATCTTAAATTTGATCTTACACTTTTCGCATATTCTAGACATCTCAAGTAGTTTCGCAGTTCATATTGTTAACTAGAAATTTTGCGCTCAAATCGTGGTAGCCAGCAGTGTCTCACAAACTTTCATGAATTCATATATATAGTTTATTGCTGTTTTTTTTACTTCAGGAATTACTAACAGGTGTGTACAGTAAGAAAACTTGCCAAGGAGTTTCCCTGCTGGAAATTGAATGAAATTCTCGATTATTAGTATAAATACTTAGCTACAGCACTTCAACCACTGGGCAACAGGACTCCCAACAATGGATGATTCCAACCAATGAGCTGTAGCTAATTATATAGAAAATTTCGGTACAGAAAATACCTTGACAAATAATATGCAACAAATAAATTTCAGAATCATAGCCAGAGTTTGAGCACTTTCAAATTAGAAAATTTAATTAGTCAACAAAAATGAATTCTAAATTGATATGGTGTTCACGGTGAGTTTCTGAAGTCTCTGTGTTGCATGTAACAAACGATTGAATATATATATTGGGGAGTCGAAGAATTACGGAATACAGTTGTAGACAAACTGCATTTTACTGATTTATTGATTGAGGGGCTCCCCTAAATCCTCTTTGAAAACTACCATCCGAACAGTCATAATACGATTCATTTAATGGTATTCCTCGATAGAAATAAAAGATGCAGAGAGGAAGAAAGTTTAAAAACCTAGCAATATAGGCCAGCTAGTCTAACGTCAGTGGTATGGAAATTTGTAGAGACTTTTTTCTGGAGCACGACAAATTTTCTTTTGGATAATTATGCGTTAAAACAGCACATCCAACAGCCATGTGTTTGCTAATGTCAAATGATATCTAGCAAACAATATAGAGTGTTTTGAACGATGTAGCAGAGAGTTTGAATGAATGTAGAGCAGTTGTTCTTGTTTCTATGGCTTTCCCAAAATACGCTTGATAAAGTGCCTCTTCTACACAAAAACTGGAAACAGACAATATTAAATGAAAATAAGAGAAAATAGATAATTTGTTAGGGTTAGTGTATGTACATTAGGTGTTATTGTTTATGTCTCATATTATTCATCCCAACTCGACCACCCACCTTCCCTGAAAAAGTATCTCCAATTTGCCTGCGAGTCATCTAACTACCTCGCAATCTGGGATTGATCCGCAATGATACAAACTGCTCCATCGCTCTCTCCCACAACTCTCTCCTCTCCACTCGCAATGCCTTTGTTCAACACACTATCCAAACTGCTTGACCGCACAAAAATTAACCTGCTCAATCAGCTACTTCCTCTCGTTCAACAAATAAGGACGTGCCACCTGTCTCAAATATAAACTTATGGTAGATCTGGCTGGACCTCACAAACATTACCCACTCCGTTAAACCTTGTTTCAAGCCAACATAGTCTGTGATACAAGGGCAATACCATGCTCCGTTTTTACATTACCATCCAGCTTCCCTGCCTACTCGTTGACGCCTCACCCATTCTCTCTTATAAAAACAACCACAAAGTTAATCTGATTTCCTGGAAACACAAACCATGGAATAGCTTAGCTGCCTTTCTATTTCAAAATACTGTACTCAACCCCATCTTGACCGTACATATAGGTTCTTATGCATTGCACCCCATGGAGCTCCTGAAGCTCATTGACTTATACGTTTGAAAATTGTATTCGAATCCAGGTAGATCAGGGCGAAACATTTGACAAGTTTCCTAATTCCACAAACGTAATAATGATCTCTTCAAAAAACCACAATAATAAAATTGGTCATTTCAAGTCACGAATGTTTGTGGGACGCTGTTGTGCGTCCCACTTCTTATCTCACTTTAGCTACCAGCTTCACCACCTTACCCGTCTACTCACATACACCATCAACATCACCCTGACCATTGGCAATATTCGGACCCAATTAGGATTTATTTTGTCAAATCCTTTCTTATTGATCATTATATATCTTTTCTCCACAAGACGCAGATTATACAGTATGTTGTAGCTTTTGTGTTTGGTCTCCTGAAGGCGTGTGACCCAATCAGCCCCACACTCGGCCGGCACCACTGTCTTCGATCTCCCATTGGATCATATTCCCAGGATATGGAACCTGCTTTAATTAACAGTTTAACTACAGTAACATTCGGATGCTTGTTCTTATGTGTGCATGACTACATGAAACCTCAGGTTGCTCAGACGTCTTAAGATTTAATCAACTTCAAAGATCTGCATTAAGTGAAAGATAATCAACGCAACAAAATCTATTATCGAACAATATAAGACATTTTCAAACAGCTTTTTATTGAATGTAAAAGTTATTATTACAAGGAGACGCAGGATCATTTCTAAGATAGCTGGGATCTGTGTCTGAGTATAATCTTGTGAAGACCAAAGAGAGCAACATGGCTAAACATTGTTATATGTGTGTCCCATCAATCGAGTGATGGGGTAAATGAATATGGATTTCTGGCGCTGCCTGAATTAGGACTGGGTAACACCAGAGATGGCAGTGTTGGAACAGAAGCTAAAGAATTGCAGCATGTAACCCCACATGCTCAACAATGGTAAAAGGGCTGCTTTAGTCAGACTGCGTCACTTTGGCCTCTCTCACCAGCTGAGCCAAGGAATATTGCAGAGATGGTGAAATGTAGAGTGAGTCTTCACATGAATGCAGCTCACGAAGGACATCTGAGATCAAGCAAGACGCTGACTTTCTGTATTGGCACTGAATTAGTATCCATGGAGAAGGGAGATATTGGCACCACCCAAGATATTAAGGCGCTTGTGGGAGCGAAACCAGCGGAACTACATCATGGTGACATTCACCAAAACACTTCACAGACTTCAATGTAATGTCAATTGACTGTATATTTGTTAGGGCAAACTGTGGTTGCCATTGTACACAGCAGCGTCCTATCAACATTTCTGAATTAGGAGACCAGTCCTACGTTAAGGAGTTATTAAACAAAATTAACTCTTTCTGTTTTCTCTCTTCAATTGATTGAAATTGAATATTTAAAAAAAGAAATAGTATTCAACAATGCACAGCCATTACCGATATATTTTACTACGCTTTTATTTGTTATTTGTTTTGTTATTTTACTATTTGCACAAAATGCATTTCGTGCAGAATGCCGTAAGCCACTTTGCCTCAGTTGTTTGTGCAGCTAATATATTACTTGCGCAATGACAGTCCAGACATAATATACTGTAAAGTGAATTGATTGCTTACATGGTGGGCAAAACACGGATTCCAATTTTATATGGCAGCGTTCCACAAATACAGGAGGAATTATTTCACTAATTCATTATTTGTCCGTTCAGGGGCATCACTGCAGGATTGTGGATGAAGGAAAACTCCCTGGATATTGCCGTGCCATGAAGTGAACCCAGTTTACCCACACGCAATGCAAGTTCTCTAAACTCGGAGGTGTAGAACTACTTAAGTAGACAGAGGGCGACAGAGAGACAGATGGACACACTGATATACGAGGGAGTGGAATTGGCTACTGTACCATTGTTGCATTAGTCAGTAAATAGTGGTGTGAGAGTTGACAGGTGCTAGGGTGTCAAGGATGAAAAACACCTTCCTGTGTTAGCTTTAGTCGAATCCTCATGTTTGTTTTATGTTTATTAAGTACATCGATGTGTGATGTACACACTGTAATATAACATGAGAAGTTTATGTATAAAACTGAAAAACGTGCAGAGTAGCATAAACCGGCCCTGTCTGCAACACCGAACTGAATGTAGCCTGGTTGGCACCAATTGTAATAGATATGTATGAAGGAAGGAGAATAGAAAACATGTTCAGTTAGACATCAGGAAAGGTAATCTTTCTCTTGTTAAGAATGGGAAATCATGGGGTAATCAAGGTAGCAGACAAAAGAGGCATAGCTAGATGGAGCGATGTGTTACAATAATACATATAAAGAAAACAGGGCATGTATTACCAAGAACGAGGGTACACCAGGAGGTCCAATGATAGAATTATTACATTAAAGCGTTTTTGTTTCAGAGTAAGCGAGTCTGTTGGAGAAGTATAAAGATAGGGTGGAACGAGTAGCTCAATACAAAAGTTGGGCATATAGCTCAAGGTGGAAGCCGAGATCTTCAGCCTGTCGCTGTTGTACAGAAATGTGGTTAAAGTTGTTCTGTGTTACAGGGGTGTAATGTCAGTTACATAAACAAGTGGCTGGCCTTACCCTCAGTGAATATGCTAAGCAGAGCACGAGAGGGGTGTTGTTGTACTCTGTACGTTATGAGGTAGCCAAGGTAATTATCTGTGACTGAAGTGTGAATGGCTGCAAGATATTCTGTAATAAATATTTAACTGTCCGTATTGCTCTTAATAAAAATTAAGTTCCGCAATGTTGGATTTTCCGGTTACTCGAAACGAACATCGAGGATCGGACATCCCACATCTCGACATATCCGCATTTACAACCTCCCATTACACTCCAAGGCACTGGAAAGAGTTGCTGTTTCCCAGGTTTGCTGCTTTCTTATTTTATTATCCCTCTTTGAACCTCTTCAATCTTGGCCACAGAATGGAGACATCCATGTTTAAATTCGCAAGTGACATTTTAAACATCTGCACTAAGGGCTGGCTATGCCTTCTTGGCCATCAAAACCACCCCATCCTCCTACAGCACCTCATCTCCCATTTCAATCTTCGCCGACCTGCTGTTGCCTGGTTCGACACTTACATTTCCCATTGCCACCACATTGTAGCAATGATGCTTTCTCCAACACTGTCCAATATGGCTCTGTAATGCGTCCTTTGATTTTCGACATCGACTTGCTGCCCCTCGATGACATCGTCTGCAGACATGGTTCAAACGCAGTAGGTATGCGGATGACTCCCCAATCTATCTGTCTATCCCAATCCTCGATTGCAAGACCATTGATATGCTGACAAACTGCCTATCAGATATCAAGTACTGGATGTGAGATGGCTTTATAATGCTGAATTGCAACAAGATCGAAACCATCTTGATTGCCTTGCAGCACTATAAATGCAGTTCAAGCACTGGCACCATCAATCTCTATGTTTGCACACTCAACTTCACTAATCCAGACAGCAAACTATGTGTCTTGCTGGAAACT
This sequence comes from Hydrolagus colliei, assembly GCA_035084275.1. Classification (NCBI taxonomy): domain Eukaryota; kingdom Metazoa; phylum Chordata; class Chondrichthyes; order Chimaeriformes; family Chimaeridae; genus Hydrolagus; species Hydrolagus colliei. The sequence goes on along the minus strand of JAYJKW010000386.1, from coordinate 62,966 downwards.
CAAATGTCTTTCCATCACCCAAATCAATGCAATATTCCGCGCTGCTGTTGATCGCCTCGGCAACATTTCCCGACTCTGACACTACCTCACCCTCTGTCCGATTAAACTCTCATTGATGCCATGATTACGTCCAGACTCAACTATTAAAATGCTGTGCTTGTCAGCCTTACAACTCGTCCCTCCATATGCTGCAGATGATCCAGAACAAGACATCCGTGACTTCCGAAGCTCCATGACCCCAACTCCTCTATTCCAGCATGACTGCATTGGCACCGCTTCATAGAGAGGATTGAATTGAAGATCATGGTAATCACATTGAAAGCACTGAATATCCTTGACCCACTCTATATCTGCGAAACCTATCTCCCTAAAAACCATATCATTCCCTGCGTTCACCAGGTAGTCCATGTCCACAACCTATCCACTCCACCACCAGCTGGTGTTTTCAGCCCCTCTGCCACTAACCTCAGGAACGCCACAACAAAATTCCTCCACCTCGCCCGCTCCTTCGGCTCTTTGAAATCGTGTCTCATTTCCCTCCTCTTTGACGTGGCAATCGGTCATACCGATTGCCACGTGGAGAGAGGCATTATCATGCCTATCATCCCTGATCCAGTCACCAGCTAAGATTGACGGTACAGTGTCCTCCAGATGTGAAAAGTACTATAAATATGTAAAGTTGTAGTTTTGTCGAGTTTCATTCAAACAGAAGAGAATCAGGGAATTTTCCTTCGCTATCAAAATTAACATGGAGTAATAATACGATTTCTTGGAGGCAACTTTTTGATAGAAACCACAGCAATATGTGAATCCTTCCTGTTGTTCAGACAGATCTTTCAATGGACAGTTAAGTTTGATTTCGTACTGGTACATTCAGTCACACACATTTAATAATGTGATTGAATCACGCTATCTCCACTCCCGTTAATCACTTTAGCTTTTAAAACAGTTGATCTCAGCCTTGAATGTGTTCATTGACTGTGCATGCAAAGCATCTACAGTGGAGAATTCCATAACTTCACCACCGACCTGCTGATTTTTTTTTTCTAAAACTCAGTTTTATAAGTCAGACCTCTGGAATTCCATCCTGCAATCCTCCGACACACACCCTCCTAAGCCTCCTTCAAGTCCTGTTTCACGCCCTTCTTCACTGACGGTTCCATTGGTCACAATCCCATTGTTTCCCTTGAAAATCCCTGACCATGATGCCATTTCGCAACTGAAATACAGACTCATCAGCTCCTTAGGACATAATAATAGTAATACTTAACGCATGCTGATCAAGCGCTCTTCATATCTTATTGAGTCTCAAAGTGCTTCACTGAACATACTGTAAAACGGATTGACTGTATGTTTCTGGGCGACGAATTCGCCGAGCAATGTCCCACAAATAGTCTTGGATTGAAATAATCAATTTTTATTATTATGCGTTGTTGGACGAATTATTGTTAGGCACGAGTAGTAAGGAAACTTACCAGGGTTTCACCCTGAACTGCCTAGATTCAATCACAGTCTCACGCTTGTAATGGCGAGGACTATATCTACAGGATTTCCACATGATGTAAAAGGTGCTATCAAATGTAATGTTGTTGAAGTTTCTCTTGTTTTCTGCGTACTCCTCCAAATTCATTTGATTCCTGGATTAAACATTACCTATTCTGTGTAGGGTTTTGAGGCTGTGGTGATAGTGAGAACGGTTGGAGCAGCATTCAATCGATCAGATGCTGAGCTGTGTGTTTTATGCAGCAGAATAAAATAATGATATAACTGTCTCTCCATTTGTCTGCCACTTCGTAACGTGGTGCTGTACACAGCGCGATTGCTAGCCTCTGATACCCGATTAAATATCGCAATCATTATGGTAATATATATAAAGATTATGAATATTAGAATTAGTTACTGGTCTTGACATCTCATCACGAGTTTTACTCTCTCTCTCTCTCTCTCTCTCACACACACACACACACAAACACGCACTGGTAAATGAGAGGAATCTGGATGAAGGACTTGTTTGCCATTCCATAACCTGGACACTAACCAGGATTGCATAACGTTCTCCAATCAACCGCCCAGGGGACAATACGTTTCGTTTCTGCATAACTGGGAGGGAATGGATATTTACTCATCTATTCATTGCTACTGATCATAACACATTTCATTCGAAGCAGCAAAGCGTGCAATTGGTTGCCAAAGTTGTTTGTTCAGATGATTTTGTACTTGCGCAATCACTGTCCCAGCAGATTTGACTCCCATTTATAAAAAGGGAAAGCTCTGAATGGTTCGGAGAAGGTACTCGTTCTTCAGATACAGAACAGTTGTCAGCAGAAGCGAATACATCTTGAGAATGGTGGGAATGATAGAAGCAGCAAAGGTGTTTTACCCTACATTGGGAATCATTGGCTTTCCTGGTACGTTGTTGATAGGCGATTCACTTGTCTATAGACATGTATTTTGCACCATACCTGTAGCTCTACACCTGCAAATAGTTTGTTTGCCTGAGAAGCTAACCTGACCTGATCACCAGTATTGCGAGAACACACTGCAAGGGAAATTGGATAGAGTTAGTCACAGCCGAACTGGAGCATCACCAGTTAATGTTACAAACTAAAACTCGCTATACGATACTGATCACCATTTCACTGTAACAAAACCTTTAGATTCTGCTACAATAATTCATATTTAAGACGATCACACAACTCTGCAACTGTTGTCAAGTTCGCATTCATTAGAAATGTAGAAAATTGGAAGTCCACATTGACCGGTTTTGTTATTATTTACCATGTGCAGTAAGAAAGGGGTTTTAGTTTTCGTCTTCATAAGGTTATGGTTAGGGTTACGCCCGTTATTGAACCTAGGTGTCTCTTGTGAGGTGCATGCACTGACTACTGAGCTATTGATATTCTCAGTGTAACAATCTCCAGGGCATGGCAGATTGTTGGGCACTTTTCCTTGCTTAAATCCTCTCTGTTGACTAGCAGTAAATAGAAATCTGGTTGTTAGACACACAAAGTATTGCTTTTCCTGGTGAAATAATCTCTTCAGAAATAATAGTAGTACAGTGGTACTTATTTGCTCACTCATAGCAGACTCTTTGCTGTTCACCATAGTGCTCTATTGGCCAACTCGTTTTGCAACCAAACGATATCACAAATTAGAGTGAATTTTGTGGATCGATTTGATGCATCTCAGAGCTGTAATAAGTCACTATATCTAATGCAAGGATTACTATTTGGAGCACACACACCTCATTACCAGAATCAGATACATATTCAGTGGGGAACTAATGAGTTAATCATTTGTTACTGAATTCAATTTGCTATATGACAGAGAAGTGGATGATAAACCGTGCTGCTATGTACAGAGAGAGTGGACTGGCCATGTCGACAACAAATGTCATTTCTGGTCTATCTAATTCAAGCAGTTGAGACTCAACAGGTTGCCTTGGTTCAAAACCAATTGTGAGAATTTTAACTCGAAGTCCATCGTGATATTGCAAGCTGTTGCAGATATGGGGATTTCTTTAGTTTCCGAGTTGCCATCCTTCAATTGAGGGGCGCATTAAATATTTCAAGATGTCTTTTGAAAGTTATGGGATTGCTTCAATAAACATATTATTAGAAAACAGTAAAGGTGATGAGAGCAGTGGTATCTGCCAGGAACTAGTGGATTAGTCGAACCTCCTGAAATAATTAATTCCTCATAAAGAACTTGATATCAAATGAAATACAATTGAAATATTCTGGTCTGTAATGTACCGTATCTGGCATACATAAAGTAAACAAGTCTTAATACTTTTAGGATACCACAAGATGCAGTTTCATAGTCAAAGCGGTGAAATTGAAAGCAGAATATTTATTCAAACAGAATTAGAGATCGGACTGTGTCGGAGGTACCAGGAAGCAATGTGGAAGCTGAGATTTTGTGCAAGTTTTAAGAAGCAGTTCGATGCTTCAATATAAAAATACTGTAGATTCTGTTGGTGTGAGGATTCCATTTTCTGAATGTGATTCTGTCATCATTGTTCTGAGGGATATTTGGCAACAGAGAAAACTTTCCAAATGCATTAGAATTTCTAAATCTCATAGATACACTATTTCCTACACATGGAAATTTCTCATCATCTAGAATGGTGCAAATATCTCCCTCGATAAAGTTGGTCTGGTTATTTATCTGTATAGTGTTGATGCAGTTTGGCAAGTATCAAAAGCTTGAGGAATTCCAAACTTTCCTTCAACCGGTGTGTAATCGGTTGTCCTAGTTTTTACCAATTAATGGAGTGCAAGAGGTTGACATTGACATATTTGTCTGTCAAGCATCTCGTTGAACCATAATCAGTTTGCAAACAGGCCAAATCAGAAGGTTTCCCACGCCAATCTCTGTTTAGATTCCAGTTTACTGGTTTTTCATCAGCAGTGCCTTGAGGTATTGCCGATCTGCCCATCTTAAGAGTTGTCTAACGAGTCAGTCACAGAAGATGGAATTGATTCCAACAGTTTTAGGGGAGAAATCCTGTAGTACAATTTTTACAGCAATCACTTGAAGTTGAGAAATCTGTTCGGTCTAAGATGTTAGTTAAGTGGAAGTTTGCTCTTCCAGGGGTACTAGCCAACCAAATATAATTAACTTCGCTTGATGGCTGAACACCGACATCAAACATGAGCCAGTGTAATTCACGTAACAAGAGTTAGAAAGCCTATGACTATGTTTGTGACTTTGCTGCAGCGATCGCGATGACCATTGTGGTCCTGGCCCAGGGAAAGTGTGGACTCTCCAAATGTGTCACCCGCTACCTGGTCGCCATGGCTGTTGCTGATCTGCTGGTCATATTCGTTGGCGTGATCCTGAGGAAAACATTTCAGCTCCACCTGCCGTACTTGCCCTGGTTTCAAACCCCCGTGTGCCGCCTGCATCTTGTGCTTCGCTCCTTCGTCATTAAAACATCCGTCTGGCTGACAGCGGCCTTCACCTTCGACCGTTTCATTGCCATCTGCTGCCCTAACCTCAAAATCACCCACTGCACCGAGAGGAAAGCGGGTGTGGTGATCTGGACAATTTGTGCATTTTTGTGCTTGGAGACCCTCCCCATGTATTTTGTGTACCAAATGAGAATGAAGATCAATGGGAAGCCCTGTTTCTGCAGTGTCAAGCCCAGCTGTTATAATATTCTTGGCTGGAGGGCCTTTGCCTTTTTGGACTTGATAGTAAATCCATTGTTTCCCTTCATCCTCATCCTCCTCTTTAACTCTATGACCATCAGGCAGGTGCTGGTCGCCAGCAGGGTGCGGCTGCGTCTAAAGGGGGCTGCGAATGGGAGGGACGAGGAGATGGAGAGTCGGCAGAAATCCATAGTCCTGCTCTTTGCCATTTCGGGCAGCTTTGTGTTGCTGGGACTCACCTATTTGGTCACAATTACGTATGCGATGATGACAGCGGCACTGCTACTTCAGTCCGCCTACAACAGCCCTTTCACCATCGCTGAAGAGGTGGGTTACATGCTGCAGTCCCTCAGCTCCTGCACCAATACGTTTATCTATGGGGTAACCCAGACCCAATTCAGGCAGCGCCTGAAATCCATCTTTACTTACCCCATCACTCGGTTACTGGGCCATTCACATAAACCTGATTAACTGTGTTGCTCAGTGTATGATTGAAATAATAATAGTACCTGGATTGTGTACTTTGCTCTTGAAGTTAGGGCATGCCTGTTATTGTTTCATATGATAATCTCTACAGTTAGATATCATTCACTCAATGTAGTATATTCATCCGTTCCAGATGATTAACTTTTATTGTAATAATAAACGACCATAACAAATGGAATTGTTATATACTTCATAAATAATAATAATAATAATATTGTGTTTTTTCTGGCGAATTATCGTTAGGTGTGTGTGTGTATTAAGCAAACTTGCCCTGACATTTGCCCTGACCTGCCTGGATTTGAACACATGTCTCACAATTGTAAGGCAAGTGCTCTCACCACTGAGGTAGAGGAGCTATATTTTGTGTATGGTGGAGCTGTGGAAACCACTGAGGAGGGTTTTGGAATAGTCTAGCCGGGGAGTGAGCAAGGTGTGGATAAAGTTGTGGCTGATGTCGGTGTGAGATACAGACAAAGGTTAAACTTTGGGATAGTTACCCCACAACCGTGATTTCCACGGTTACCACCAGCGTCTGGTTTTCCATTACGTGGAAGCGGTAGACGCTTTTTTTTGTTAACCTGGCTCGATTCAGCAAACTGTCCACGTTGGCAGCTGCCATAAGATATTTCCAGTCGCCACGAAGCTAGGGGGAAACATTACATCATTACAGTGCAGATCATGCACAGAATTCTGCAGCTCGTGTCCTCTCCCTTACCAAGCTCCACGGCCGCATCAATCCCACCCTCGCCCATCTCCACTGGCTCCCCGCCCCCCAAACGATTGAGTTGAAGATCCTCACCCTCACTTTCAAGGCCATTCACGGACTTGCCCCCGCCTATTTCTCTGTCTGGAAATGTTGATAGCAGGTTAGACAAGCTAATCACACACGCAATGGACTCCCACAAGGTGTCCACACCAAATAGGACGTTTAATAACCTTAACGGGTCAAGGAGGAGCAACTAAGGAGCAAAAATCAAAGACTTCCTAAAGCGTAGAATAATCGATCGACCGATCGATTGATTGATTCATTCATTGATTGACTGATCGATTGAATTGAAGGTCGGTGAGTCGATCGGTCGGACGGTCAATCCTTACATTTACACAGTGCCTTTCACGTCGAGTGGACATCCCAAGGCGCTTATCAGTTAGGTAGGGACAAGAAAAGGGTGTTTGGGTCAGTGCAGGATGAAGAAAAGTAGGAGAATTGAATGTATATTTGTGGGTGAAATGCAGCAGCCAAATTGCGCACAAAAGTGTTTCACAAACAGTCATGGAAATGGGATTAGGGGAAAAAAATTAAAAAGATGGCAAGGCGAGGAGTTCGGGGTGGGGGTGAGGGAAGGAGAACAGGAAAGCTGACTGAATATTTGTGGGTAAAATGCAAAAGGGAATAACTTCACTGTCTGCACCCTCTGGATCTCTACCCCACAGTCCCTGTGCCTCGCTCCCTCCCTCTCATACTTCCGGAAAGACCCAACTCACATCTTCCCTCTTTGACAGTCCGTGACTTTGGTCAACCTCCTACCCGCCCTCCCCCACACTCCCATATCTCCTGTTACGCCACGCACTCCCTCCTGCTACCAAACTCCAGCTCGGGTCCATTTCCTTTGACATTCCAAAGACATCCTCCCAGCGTAATATAATATGTTATTGTTTTTGTTGTTTTAACGGGTTTTCGATGAGGAAGGTGGATGGAAATCGCTCATCGCTGTATGGCCAGTCGAATGGTCCTGGCACACCAGAGCCGAACAGACACTGGAACAATACACAAACCTGCTGAAAAATCATGGTGCGAATAGAAGAGACAAACTGTAGTATCTTCACTGTGAACAAGATGCCTCTAACTGGCTGAAGTGTCGAGTAAGCAATGTATAGCCAGCGAGTGCAGAGGTGAAAGAGACGACTATATATCCACGTTATTGTTGTTGTTGATGTTGGTGAGTTTGCGCTGAAGTCAGTAACCCGAGATAATTAACCAGAGACGTGGTATACGATGGGAAAACTTTCTGCCGTAACCCCAATTGGCACCAGTCTAAGTTAATGTAAACAGAACATCAGAATTAGGAGCAGGAGTAGTTCGTTCAGCCCCTTGAGCCTGCCCGGCCATTCGATAAGACCATGGCTGATCTTCTGACCTAACTCTAATTACATGCCCTATCCCCATAACCCTAATCCCCCTATTTTGTAAACATTTATCTGTCTCAACCTTGAAAATGTTCAAAGACTGAGCATCTACAGCCCTCTAAGTGAAGAAATGTTTCATGAACTTTGTTATAAAAGGCCGACCCTTAATGTTAAGACTGTGACCACTTTTTATTGATTCTGCTACCAGGGCAAACAGTCCCTCGTTGACTAATTGATCCAGCACTTTAAGAGCCTTATGTTTTTCAATGAGATCTTCCCTAATTGTTCTGTACTCTGGAGAATATAGCCCTAGTTTATTCAACCTTTCCTCATAGGTTAGTCCCCTCATTCCAGGAGCTAACCTAGTGAATCTTCGCTGCAGCAAGTATACACTTTTTGAAATAAGGAGACCAAAACAGACACGGTGCGGTCTCACCAAGGCCCTCTACAGTTGCAGTATGTCTTCACCACCCTTGTTCTCTAAACGTTTTGCATTGAATGCTGATATGCCGTACGCATTAGTTGCTTGCTGTACCTGCAAACTAACTTTTTGCGACTGGTGTACAAGGACACCAAAATCCCTGTGAACACTAACACTATCAAAACTTTCCCCTTCTAGAAAAAAGCTGTTTTTTATATTTTTGCTACTTGCATTAAATTCCATCTGCCACCTACTTGCCCACTCCCCTAGCCTATCTATATCCCGATGCAATTTTCTTGTATCATCCTTAGAGCTGATTATCCCACATTGTTTATTGTCATCCACGGATTTAGGCACGTTACATTCAATGTCCTCATCTAGATTATTGATGTAAATTGTAAATAGCCTCATAAATCACCGGCACCTGTGGCTCCCTGACTACTAGCTCTGCCTTTCACTGGCCAAACCCTTCATTGTGAAGCACCTCACTTCCAAGTAATGACTCGCTCTGCCTTTATCCATGTCCCGAAACATTGCCCGTCTCCGCCTCGACCTCACCCCTAAACCTGCTGAAACCCTCATCCACGCCTTAATTACATCAAGCTTGACTATGTAAAAGCCTTGCTTGTCGGTCTTCTTATTTCCTCCCTCCACAGGCTGCAGATAGTCCAGAACTCTGCAGCCAGTGGCCACTACCGTTCCAAACTCCGTGATCCCATCTCCCCCATTCTTGCCCGACTCCATTGGCTCCCCGTCATCCAAAGGATAGAATTCAAGATCCTAGTCCTCACATTTAAAGCCCTCAACGACCTCGCACCACCCTACATCCATGAGCACTTACCAACCTGCCCACCCACTCCTTTCAGCAGACTCTGGGCTACTCCACATACCTCCGACACACCCGCCCAACCATTGGCGGGCGAAACTTCAGTCACTCTGTCCACAACCTTTGGAACTCAATCTCGAAGTTCCTCCGCCTTTCCCCCTCCCTTGCCTCCTTCAAGCCTCGCCCCTCAAGAGTCTCCCCTTCGATGTTCCCATTGGCAACACATTGGTCCCCACGCAGTGAAGCCTGGCTAGGCCTGAGGTGATAGGGGGAGAGATTTTAGTGTGTGATGGGGAGCCAGTTGAACCTGCCGAGGGCTGGAATGATGGGGGAGAGAGTTTATTGTGTGACAGGGAAACAGTGGAGCCTGGCGAGAGTTGGCGTAATGGAGGGGGGGAGCGTTTAGTGCGTAATAAAGATCCAGTACAGCCTGGCGAGGATAAATCGACAATTTCTTACGATTTGCTCTGTCAGCATTGTCTGGGAGATTCATGATTAATTCACAGAGACTGCAAGAATCCTAGGTTGTGGGACGGGAGGATGCACTCAATAAATGCGTCACTTATTGTGTCTTCCTCAATGATGGTACAGAGCTGAATGTATGACAGCGAGTCAGTGGAGCCTGGCGAGGGTTGGTTTGGCTGATATTCTGTGAAGCTCTTTGAGACACCGTGTAGAACACGTGAAAAGCCGCTATATCAAATGCCAAGATTATTATTATTATCATCATGTGAAGCATATTGAGTGTGTGATTGTCAGACGTTTATCTTTATGTATGTGTGTGGGGGGGGGGGGGGGGGGGGAGGTGGGTATAGTGATAAGTGTATCACACACCGGGCTGATCACGGTGAAGGGTTTCCGTGTATAATTTGCTCTGTGGTTTACTTTCCCAAGAACTAAACTAAAAATGTTGTCTGACTGCCGACTGATTCTCTCTCTCTCTCTCGCTGTTATTGTTCGAGTATAAAATGTCGGGCGATTTGCAATTGGAGGTAGGAGAGAGATGATGAGTGAGGGAGACAGAGCGAGAAATAGGGAGAGAGAATGTGTGGAAAAGAGTGGGCGAGAGATGAAGAGAGCATGTGTGAGAGACAGAGACAGAGAGTGAAAGAGTGTGTAAGAAAGAGGGAGGCTGGAGAGCGAGAGCGAGAGAGATACAGTGAGAGACCAGTGTGTTGGGCGAGAGAGAGACAGAGAAAGTATGTGTAGTGAAAACGTAAGCAGGTTTCCTTACTCCGCATGCACAAATAGACCCACACACACTCACACATACAGACATAGACACACACACACTCACACATACAGACATATACACACACACACACATACAGACATAGACACACACTCACACATACAGACATAAACACACACACTCACACATACAGACATAGACACACACACACGTACACATACAGACATAGACACACACACGCTGACACATACAGACATAGACACTCACACATACAGACATAGACACACACATACATACATAGACACACACACACTCACACATACAGACATCGACACACACACATACAGACATAGACACACACACACTCAGACATAGACACACACACACTCACACATACAGACATAGACACACACACACACTCACACATACAGACACACAGACACATTCAAGCTTCTAATAATAATCTCTCCAAAAAAACCCACAATAATAAAATTGGTCATTTCAACCCACGACAGTGTGTGTCTCTCCAAACCAGCCCCATTTCTGACGAAGGGCTGCAGACCCGAAACGTTGGCTCACTTTCCTTTCTCCATGGATGCTGCCTGACCTGCTGAGTTGACCCCGGCGACTTCTGTTTGAGAACAGCGGTGGCGGTCGGTTTGAATGCCTTCCACGTTGGGAGGAGGCGTCAGCAGGCGCTTCACTGGATGTCCTGCACAGTGTGGTGACTGCGCGTTAACTCGGGTGGTCGCGGCTGCCAATCGCACGCGGCCACCTCCCCGCCAACACTCCCAGGCTCCCCTCACACACACACTGACACTCGCTCACCCGGCCACTCACACACACTCACCTGGCACTGTCTCACACACACACTCTCATTGATAGGCTCCAGTCACACATATTCTCACACCCTCTGTCACACTGACCCATGTGATGGAGTGTGATCTGAGAGGGGGTGTGAGTGTGTGGGGGTGTGAGTGTGAGGGGGTGTGAGTGTGAGGGGGTGTGAGTGTGAGGGGGTGTGAGTGTGAGGGGGTGTGAGTGTGTGGGGGTGTGAGTGTGAGGGGGTGTGAGTGTGAGGGGTTGTAATTGTGAGGGGGTGTAATTGTGAGGGGGTGTGAGGTGAGGGGGTGTGAGTGTGAGGGGGTGTGAGTGTGAGGGGGTGTGAGTGTGAGGGGGTGTGAGTGTGAGGGGGTGTGAGTGTGTGGGGGTGTGAGTGTGAGGGGGTGTGAGTGTGAGGGGTTGTAATTGTGAGGGGGTGTAATTGTGAGGGGGTGTGAGGTGAGGGGGTGTGAGTGTGAGGGGGTGTAATTGTGAGGGGGTGTTTGGGGGTGTGAGTGTGACGGGGTGTGAGTGTGAGGGGTGTGAGTGTGAGGGGGTGTGAGTGTGAGGGGGTGTGAGTGTGAGGGGGTGTGAGTGTGAGAGGGTGTGAGTGTGAGGGGGTGTAATTGTGATGGTGTGTGAGGTGAGGGGGTGTGAGTGTGAGGGGGTGTAATTGTGAGGGGGTGTTTGGGGGTGTGAGTGTGAGGGGGCGTGAGTGCGAGGGCTGTACGAGTGTGTGAGGGAGGGTAAGTGTGAGTGGGGTGTGAGGACCTCTGACAGTCGGTAGTGACAGTTTGTTTGCAGTTCTCTGTGCAGTTCAGTGGGACAGACAGACACAGTCACCGCGCGGGCACCGAGTTCATACTCATAACCGTCAGCCTTGCGCCCACACAGCGAGACAGACGGCACTGCGCAGGCGCCGAGTTAAAAGCCAGTCAGCCGCGCGCCCGGGGGTCGGTACTGCGCCGGCGCCGGTTTCTATTAAAGGAACAAAACCCATTAGCCACGTGATCCGGCAGACACAGGCGTCACTGCGCAGGCGTCGAGCGGGGAAAACACGTGAGTCTCGCGCCCAGTTCAAAATAAAAACCGTTAGCCTCGCGCTCAGACAGACAGACAGATGGACGGACAGAAAGACGGTGGGAAGGACGACAGACGCCAAAGTCAGGGAGCGACTCAGGGCCATGTCAGCTTTATTATCAACTGTAAATGGACTTGTGTTCCTGTGAGTTGGTCACTGTAGCTTCGTCTACACAGTGTTTGTGTCGCCCACAAAACGCGGCCAAACCCAACGCAGACTTCACAATTCTCATTATTGCGATTAATCTACACAGAGTTTGTCTGTTTATACACTGATGGTTTGATCACCTGAGACACTGACTGTCGCTAAATCAAACGCTTTGTTTTTATTCTTAATACATACAGACAGACAGACACACACACAGACAGACAGACAGACACATAGTGAGAAAGACAGGGGGACAGACAGAGAGAAAGAAAGAAAGGCAGACAAGTAAAGAGGAGCCGAGGTCAGGGAGAGATTTAGACGTAAATCATATTATCAAATGTAATTTTTATTATTATTATAATCCAGACATGAAAGGCTCTATCAATGTACTTGTGTTTCTGTTTGTTTGTTAATTTATAATCATCTGATTATATACATAATATACATATGATATGATTACTTGTCTAACAGTTGCTAAATCAAATGCTTTATTCTTATTATTATTCTGTAGGGAACGGCGATATGAGATTTTTCCGGATATGGTTATATCGGTTGGCTCATACCTGCTTAAACCGATCTATCGAGTTTTTATACTGCGCATGCGCGTGCATTCGAAGTGCGCGTGCATTGATGGCGCGCGCGCGCTCAGTCGCGGTGCGCGCGCATTGACGGTGCGTGCGTACTGACGATGCGCGCGCAGTCGCGGTACTCGCACATTTCGAAATGCTTGCTCTAGGCCCAGAAAGTTTGTAATGTTGGTGTCAAGGTCTGTTGAATTATACGATGTTGTTTGCTCCCTACCTCCCCCTCTCTTTCTCCAGCTTCTCTCCTTCTCTCCCTCCTTTCCCCTCTCCTTCTCTCCCTCCCCCTCCCCTCTCCCTCAACTTCGTTCTGTTGTCGACAATGATTTCGCTCTGAGGGCAGCGTGCTGGGCGTGGTGGTGCTGCTTATTGTGTTGTCGCAGGTTGCTCGTGCTTGAATCAGATGTCTTAACCAAGACCTTGCAAACTGTACATCTATACACACCATTACTGACTGCATTGTTTTCAAAGTGTCCCATACGGGGCTTCTTTGCCCCATGATGAGAAAGGTAAATTGTCAAACTACAATTTTCAGCGATGCGACTTTGTTAAGACGCCACGTCGAGTATACACAGTAAAGTGTACGCGCGCATCGGATGTGGGCGCCCGTTAATTGTGCGCGCGCACCGAATATACGCGCATTCCATGCTCTAGATCTAGGAGGTTGCAATGCCGGCGACAAGGTAAGCTGGAAAAGATCGCATTACACTGATAATACCAACAATATTGATATATTGCCAGGAATGATATTAAAAATATATCGATGTATATTTTTAAAATCGAATCCCTCGATATAACAGGTTTTTTAGAATTATCATATCGGCACACCGATGTGAAAATCACATCGGGTTTAATCGAAAAACCGATTAATCGCCGTTCCCTACTATACAGTATAAGAAAAGCTTGGTCATACAATTTAAGCGTAATGAGCAGGGTGTGTGTGGTTGGTGGGGGTAAAAGGTGATGCTGACAGTTAACCAAGGGGTACATTACTGAAAATGGTTAAGAACGACTGTTCTAGACGGTTCGAAGTGCTTCACACTTCATACCGTATCAATTGTGGCTGAAACGTGGCAGACAATTTATTAGAGCTGTTTCCACAAAACTTTAGGGGAACTGTAGGGTGGGAAAGAGAGAGAGTATAGAGGACAGCAGAAGGCTTTCTCCCCAAATGTTGTTAAAAAAATCCTTCTGCAGTATTGGTGTTTTTCTCTTAAATTAACGGATTTGATCTGACTAAACCACAGTCACTAGGAAAATAAATTATCTTGGCTGAAGAAAGAAACAGTTAAAGATTTCAGGCTATAAAACAACCAAAAAGCACTGTTCCTGCTGCTATGCTGAATTATTGTGCTGAATTCCGTGGTTTTGAAGCGGATTATGTGATTTAAAACTGTGGATCATGTTTGTGTTTAATCTCATATACTCGATAAATAGTAGAACAGAATCCAATAGAATGAAAGCATTAACACAATAAAGATCTTTTTAGCGATTGGTTTATTATCCTTTTAGCAAAGAATATCTACTCAGAGTGTGGCAATTGCAATCAGGTATTGGAAACATTTAAAATAAATAATTGAACAATAGCAAGAATAATTTCACGTAAAACGATTCAGGCTGCAATTATTTGACCCGGGAGCCCAAGTGAGGACGTATTGTATGTGTGGATAGGAAGTTTTATAGTGCAGATTTGGTGACAGTTAGTGACGGATTGAGGTGAAATCTACCAAGATAGATTTCCAGTTGCTGGTTGCTTGTGACTGGAGAATTTAAACGTTAGTGAAGCTGGAACGACAGTAAACGCATGGACGGCTAATGTTAAGTGGATTAGGGAGGCTGGCAAACACACACACTAAGAAGGTCAGCGTTAGCTTAGTACAGGAGCCTGTTGTGGCTACACACAGTGATAGTCAGTGTTATCTGACGGCATGAGAGTGGCTGGTGTACAGAGGTGAAGGTCCGTATGAGCTGAACAAAGGAATTTGGAAGGGAAACAAACAGAAAAGGTCAGTGTCAGGTGTGTCTACGACGCTGCCGCACATAACGGACGAATTGCAGTGTGAACTGAGTATAGAGAGCTGGGCAGAGATACACAGAGTTAGCTGAGTGCTGGAGGTGAGCAGAGATCCAACAGAAGGTCGGCGATAGGTGAGGGCAGATAAGTGGCTTTTTGGGAATTAAAGAAAAATATAGAGTTGATATGTTGGTCTATTGCTACTGAAGTAATTTAGCAATTAATATAAAAGGAAATGTCACTGCTCTCTTAATCTCCTCTCTGAATTGAGTCTGTGTAACAGCGTAAATGCAAGTGTTTGTACAGCAGCTTAAAAGCTGCAGTATGTAGCCAGTTTCCTGAAAAACGTACCATGGATCATGGTAGCCTGAGAAGTTACTCGACTCTGAAATTCGCCAGTATAAGAAAAATAAAACATATGTCATCCATAACCCTATAAAATTGCCTGATATCGCAAACAGTAAAAATATGGCTTTCTTTCGGGTCTTCATCTCTGGATCACTGTCTCTCTCACCTCTATTCCTGTCCACATCACTGTGTCCCCGCAATCTCCTGCGGGCTCGACTGGCCACCAGGATGTGCCTGACAGTCAGGGCGTTCATCAGCAAAATCACCACGAATGGGAGAATCGGGGTTAAAATAGTGTCGAGGAGGTCATACACTGTCCATAAGATAAACGAGTAATAGCTTGCTTTGGTAGCACATCCCCACGGTATACTGTGAAGTATGAACTGTGGTTCAACGGAAAAATACCAGGGAATGCTCTCCCCAATGAAGAACACACTCAGCCCCGACATCACTGCAGCAGCTGTTTTTTCGCTGCAATATTTAGATTTCAGTTTTTGGCAGCAAATGGCGACATATCGATCAAAGGTGAAAGCCACAGTTAGCCAGACAGAGATTGCCGTTGACGCAGCACAAAGTATCGCTATCAGCCGGCAAACACGAGTGATCATAAAGAATGAAACTGGGAAGTAATCATCAACAATCCGATAGAAAATCACCGCGAAAATGATCACCATTAGATCAGCCACTGACATGGCCAACAGATAGTGAGAGACACATTTGGAGAGACCGCACCTCCCTCGAGACAGGATCACAATGGCCGCGAGGTTAGCTGCAGAGAGAGAGACAGAGAGAAATCACCAGTTATAATAATCGATTTCTGCAGTTGATTTTGTGCTGATAGAGTATATATTTTGTGCTGGACTTTCTGTTGGGTAATATTCGGTTCTCCCATATTAAGTCACTAATTTGCGGAATGAAAGGGAGATGGAGAAATGTCTGGCTCGTTACGCATCACCATGCGGCACAGTAACAAACACATACACAGACAGACGGAGATTCATAGACAGAGCGAGATATACTGACATGCAGAGAGGGGAAAATGAGCAATAAAGATAGAAGGGAAGCACAGGACAATGTGGAGAAAAATAGATTCAGTCAGCAGGACACTAATACACTTTTATTTTTAATCGGCAGAAAGATCTGTACACAGTCAGAGAGAGACTCACAGACATAGAGGGAGTGGGAGGTGCAGAGATACAACTATACAGAGTGTTACACATAGACACACTGCGAGTGGCACAGCGATATATTGAGATAGATAGATACACTCAGACATACAGATAGATGGTTCTTCAGAGACAGAGGAAAGAATAACTAATACAAACGGAAATGTACAGAGACAGATATACATACACACACACATGTTTGTGTCTGTGTGTGTGCATACTGGCAAAGAGAGAGAGTCACATCGCCCAAATACACACACACACACATGCAGAAATAGCATACAATTATACAGACAGAGACAGATAAAAAATAAACATTAGGTGACAGAGTCGCACAGACAAATAGAGAAAATTTCACAAACACAGAGAAAATGAGTAAAAATGTGAAACGCAGAGGCATGTTTTTCCATACATAGATGCGCACGAGAGCATGAAACAGAGAGAGGGGGAGGGACGCACAGAGAGAGAAGAACAGCCACATGTAGAGAGGCAGAGAGAGACACAAGTACACAGAAGTACAGAAAGTGACAGGGAGATATATGTTTTGTGGGGTCAGCCTGTTGCAAGGCACATGCAAAAATGTTTCACCTGCACAGCAGCAAACAAACCCAACTATGTCTTCCATGCATCTCAACTATACATGTAAATATCAGAGATAGATTGTTGGAAAATAATGCAGAGAAAAACTATCTCTGTTGATCTGTTTCTCTCTCTCTCTCTCTCTCTCTCTCACACACACACTCTCTCCCAATCTAGCCTGTGGTGTATGTGTGCGCATTTCAATGTATAGCTCTTTCTCTGTCTCAGTGCATCTCCACATCTCCCTGTCTGTGCGCAATTTGCTGTGTTTGCATATTCTTATGGATCGTGATGGGATTCCCCGAGTACTCAAATCACCGGCTGCCCAAACTAAATCTATGTAAATAGAGACGTGTGGAGTAATTAAACTTGCCTTAGGATTCGCATTACTTCATATTCAAACCCGGTCCTCCGTGCTTGAGATTCTACTGCACTTCTTCGGAGAGAAAATAGTAAGAGAGATGCGCAGCGAGAGAGAGATGAATATAAATAGCGGAAATATAGGGCACAAGATAAACGGAGAAAGAGACTGATATCAACAGAAAGTGAGGGGAGAGAGAGGTACACACATACACGGAGATATAGGTACATGCAGTCACACATAGAGCAAGAGAGATATACATAGATCAAGAGATGCGGAGACAGCGAGACGTACAGAGACAAACGTGGATGTACATGAGTGATAAACCCAGACAGTGAGAATCAAACACCGATTGTGGAACAGTAGAGGGCACGTGCTGCAGGAATTTGGAAACTCTGCAGCCGGGGGAGAGTGGAATTGTAAAGACCGACCACCAGGGCATTTGCATAGCCGAGCCAGGATGTATTGAAGCCATGAATTAGGTTTTCAGCGGCATTGGGTGGGTGAGGTAGTGGCGGAGTTGGTCAGTGTGCCTGAAATGATGAAACGAAGAGCGAGTCATCGCCTGAATGTGATGGAGGCAAGGCACATGAGAGTCGAACAAGAAAAAAAGTTTCCTGACTGGCTTGAAGAGGTCAAGTGAGCAACGATGGAGGTTGATACTGCCCGCGACGGATGCATCAAGGCGCTGTCGCGAGCCAACCAACAGTAAATATACACAACTAAATAAACGTAGCTGGAGAATCAGAGAGAGAGAAAGAAAGGGATGTTCTGAGACGGAGAGAGTGCTAAACGCGGAGAGAGATGGACGGAGATACACACACAGAGGCACAAAGATGGTCCCTATGTAAATACATAGGGACCATCACTGAGAGTAGATAACAGACACAGGGAGAGGAAGACAAGCAGACAGCGAAAGACGAAGAGAACGACAGAAGCACAGAAGGAAGGAAGGAAGGAAGGAAAGAAGGAAAGAAAGAAGGAAAGAAAGAAAGAAAGAAAGAAAGAAAGAAGGAAAGAAAGAAGGAAAGAAAGAAGGAAAGAAAGAAGGAAAGAAAGAAGGAAAGAAAGAAGGAAAGAAAGAAGGAAAGAAAGAAAGAAAGAAAGAAAGAAAGAGGGAGAGAGAGAGAGAGAGAGAGGGAGAGCAAGAGAGAGAGATAAAGAGAGGGAGATGCATGCAGACACAAACAGCAACACAGAGGTAGAAAGATAGTGGGAGAGGTGACTGGGAGGACTGGCTTGCGGGATTATGAGGAGAGTGATGGGGAGTGGGATTGACTTTCATTAGCTATTGTCAAAGAAACGGCACGGAATCGATGGGCTGAATGTCTCTCTCTGTGCTGAAAAATTCTATGATTCTATGCAGAGTGACGTATACAGTAATCAACATACGAACAGATAGATTCAGAATCATACACAGACAAAGATTCACAGGTAGACCTGCACAACTGAAAGAGGTTAAAGAAAAAACGAAAGATAGAAACAGATACAAATACATAATAGCAATGCTTGTATTTTGAGATAGTGATTTTCACGTCCTCGTTAAGCAAGATTATGTGGAATTAATCCCCTCGCATATTGTTTGATTGACAGTCGCTAATATCGGTACCTAAGATGGACTAGAACTCACAGCTTCCTGATTCAGCGGTGAGAGGGCTAACCTGGTTCAGCGGTGAGAGAGCTAACCTGAGTCAGGAAGTACAATGTACGTCCTATTAACATAGACAACAAATAGTTTAAAACACTTGCCAGGAAGTCCAAAAGCAGCGAGAACCGGATAGTAAATCTGTGCTATCCTAATTATTATCGGATGTTTCATCGTGAAAGTAAAAATGTTAATTCTCCTCTCGGCAAAAGTCAGTAGCTCACATGAAAGAGATGGTGCTCAAGCTGGTAAAACGAATCCTTAAATAAATCAAAGTGAACGCTTTGTTGACCAATTTTACCGCATGACGTTGATTGATTTTGAGCCATGTGTAAAACAGCGCTGAGTTACGCAATTTACCCCAATGATTACTTCGAGGGGCAGCTCATTGGCTGATCCTTGCGCAATCCCAGGCCGATGGTATTGCAGTCGTCACCTTGCGGCAAAGCAAATTGTTTTTAAATTATAGAAATCAACTGAGAGACATGAATATGGAGCCACTTACACACAGAATTCCCCAATCTGTAAATTGAGGCAAACTCGCTTCACAGGGTTAAGCTTTCAGGTTAACTAATTACAGCGAGTGTGGATAGGGGTGACGGAAGAACTAACGATTTTGGCCACCAATGTGGGGGCTGAGGTTGCTGTTGAAGTGTAACCCTCTAAAAGAGAAGTCCTTGTCACAGAGAATAATAGTCGCTACATTTCCAATAAGACTTACCGACATTCCACACATTTGGCTATGAATTGCATTACCATCCACAAAGGTGTTAGTCTGGTTCAGTGGTAACACTCTCGCCTCTGAGTTAGCAGATTGTGGTTCAAATCGAGCAAAGGCCCCTCCATTGATGAGGATGTATTGCACTGTCTGAGATCGCATGCTTTGAATGATAAGTTAAACTGAGTTCACATCCATTCACTTCGTTGCTAAAATATACAATGGCACTATTCAAAACGAGCTACAGTATCTCACAGTGCTAGCCAACAATGCCCAAGATACAGCTATAATAGTAGTCATAATACTCCATGTTCGTTGCATTTGACATAGCGCTTTTCACATCTTACAGATGTCTCAAAGCGCTTCACAGAATATATTGCGAAGTGAGTTGATTGTGGACGAAATGCGGCAGCCAATTGTGCACACCAGAGTCTCCCAAAAGTAGTCATGCATTGAAATCCGACCAATTTATTGTACGTGTTTGTTTAGACGGATTATTTTGGGGAACATAATAACGGAATTAGGGGTAACATCATAACATGGATTAGGGAACGTTCAACGGGTAGGAAACATAACGTAGGGATAAATGGGTCCCTCTCATTTTGGTGGGATGTGACTATTGGAGCGCCACAAGGATCAGTGCTTGGGCTCAGCTATTTACCATCTCCATCAGCTATCTGGATAAGGACATATTTATATTTATATCTAAATTTGCTGTTGACACGAAACAAGGCAGTAGCGTTAACATCAAGGATAACATTAAACAAAATGCAGCTCGATATAGATAGGATAGGTGAGTGGGCAGGTAGGCGTCAGTTGAAGTGTAAAGTGGGGAAGTGCGAAGTCATCCACTTAGGTGGCAAAAACAGCAGAACAGGTTTTGTTTTTTAGAGTGGGAGACATTGGAAAGGGTTACCATGCAAGGGGATTCGCATGTCCTACTACAACAAATACAGAAAGTTATTATGCAGGTGCAGCAAGCTATTATGAAGGTTTATGGTACGATAGCTTTAATTATGAAAGTGGTAGAGTATTAGAGTATGGAATACTTGCTGCAGCTGTATAGGGACCTGGGGAGACCACACCTGGAATACTGTGCGCAGTGTTGGTCTCCTTAGTTAAGAAAGGATGTACTTGCCTTGGAGGGGGTTCAGCGTAGCTCTACTCGTTTAGTACCTGGAATGAGGGGAATGAGTTATCACGATAGGTTGATTAAATTCGGCCAATATTCTCTGCAATCTAGGAAAATTAGACGGGACCTTATGCAAATCTATAAGATTATTAAGGGGCACGACAAAGTAGACTGTGGGATATACTTTTCCTGGTTGGAGATTTTAAAAACCAGGGGTCACATTCTTAAAGATAGGGGACTACCCTTTCACGCTGAGTTGAGAGAAATTTCTTCACTCAGAGAGTGAAAAATGTATGGAATTCTTTACCCCCAAAGGGCTGTTGTTGCTCAGTCCTTGACCATATTCAAGACTGAATTCGATAGATTTCTCATTAATACAGGGAATAAGGCGTATGAGGACAAGGCAGATAGCTGGAGTTAGAGAAGTATATCAGCCATGAGTGAATGTGCAGGACAGGCTCGATGAGCCAAATGGCCTTCTCCTCCTCCTATTTCTTATGTTCTTAAGATCAATGCTGATATATTCTAAATCCATCTTCCAGACGTATCCCCATATCCCATGTAATAAGAATCTTTCCGATGATTTTGACCTGCCTACAATTTAACCTATGTTTGCAGGTGAATGCTGTAACCACTGAACTACAGGAATCCGCACAACTGAATAACTTCCTGTTATACTTCAATAGTTGTTGTGCTTTCGTTTTCTGCTCCAAACCAAGACTGTGGTAAGAGAGTATCTGACAACGTCGTGGAGCAGGTCTACCGTGCCTGACTCCAGATCAGAGGCTGGTGTTCAAGTATCGTTGAAGTCAATATGTTCACGTTGTTTCGTAAAGCAATTAAATGGACAGTCATATCCACTATTATATGTCTGTTTCGCTGTGAAAATTAAATAGAGTTGATCTCTGATCAACCTTAGCCTTTCGTTTCACGGCCATAATTATAAGTTAGTGTATTGGTTGTGGTGGCATTGACCTTCATGAGAAATAAAAAAATAGTATTTTACATAACAGGAATTGTCAACAAGTTGCTGAACGTTTGCCATCAACCTGAATCGTCTTACGCACTAAATTAATCACTCGTATTCGCAATATTATGAATGAATAATTCCTTCAATTGAGGCAAGTTTTTCGTTGGCATCGTTTCCACCAAGTCTCTTCCGAGGATGTCTACACTCACAATTTTTATGAACGTGGAAACATTTCGACAAACCGTGTCGCAATTCTATGAACAAGGTGGTATATTGTATTAAAGTTTTCCAACGGATTTCAAGATTTCCAACGGATTTCAAGTCCACACCTCAAGCACTTCACCGCTGACAAACCAACAGAGAACTGATCTAGTAAAATTTCTGTCTGCACGTGAATATCTTTTCAGCTTTTCTATACTTATAATTGTGTGTATATTCCATTTCATTCCTTGCAGTTCGGATAATGTGTTATCGAGACGATCCCCACACTTTCACGTGATATTCTGTTTAACAGGCACATGTGACATTATATTTCTGGTTAAATGCAAAACAATTTTCCCACTTAAATTGATACTTTAACTTGAGTAGTTTGGGACCAAGATCAGCAGAAAAGCATTCAATTAAATCTACAGCGAAAAGTCTTTTCGACTGTCAGCCTTCTTGTTCTCGCTGGTTAAACGCCAGCAGTTTCCGAAAGCACACTCTCTGGTTCTGCAGCCTTGGCTCTTGCTGAGCCTGTCCAAATACTAAGAATCAGCTAAACTCAAGGAAAACTACTACTAAACTATGTACATTCAATTCTAAATACAGGAATTCTCACGTGTAGGCAGCACGGAATTCACAAATATGCTTTAAGTATGATGATGGCATTCCGATACCCGGATGACAACCAGAAGGTTTTATTGTCCATATGTGATGGAAGGTTTTAACAACCAGAGTCACAGTGATGATCTCAGTAGAATTTATGTTGACTTATTTAATCCAGCGATTAGATCCACATGTTTGACTTTGAATAAATACAAAATGCTGTAAATTTCACATTCATTGTGTAGAGAATTTGCATTCAAACAATTCAAGAATATATCAAAACGAAAAGTGTTGGTGTTTGCCGTGACTCGGATTAGAACCGAGGTTGCTGTGGATACAAAGCTGAGTACTAACCGCTATGCGATCACGGCTGTACACTTGCCTCCAGACACAGAACAGTTATGGAAAAGCATAAAAAACGAGGTGTTATTGAAGTGTATCAATTAACGTGTCAACTGCTGCTGTTATGGATGCACTTTCTCTGAACCTGTATCGCAGCATCGTTCATATACAAACATGATGAACAATTCAGAAGAATGACTTTTGTTGTAGAAAATGTTCACAGAATAATTACTTATCAATCCACTATTATAAACAGCAAACCCTTTACAAACATCCCTTACATAATGGATCATTCAGAGTGGGGTGGCTTCGCGAACTCTCCTTCAATTGATTCTACCTCAAATTCAAACTGAACTGGATGGTGAACTCAGGGCTTTCAGCATCTTGAAGGTCTGAGGTTGTCAATTGTTTGTGTTGAGCAGATCCCAAGTGTAAGTGACGTTACCGATCGCGAGTTCATTCAACTGCTTATCTATTTGATATTCCTGCAGGAATCATATAATTATAGAGTTTTCCTGTACCAATGGAGGCATTTCGGCCTATCTAGTGTGTGCCGGCTCTTTGAAAAGAACAACTCAAACTCACTTCCCGGCTCTCTCGCCAAAACATAATAAACCTGTTATTCCTAAATAAATATCTCAACCTCTTTTAAAAGTTGTTGTCAAAGCAGTCTCCACCAGCTTCTTATTAATACACTCCACGGTTCGATTCCGATGTATCAAACTGACTCCAAGTGGTCTTTTCACAATATTTGCTCCCCCTTTCCACAACCGGTTACGCTATGGTGCAGCTCAAAGCTCCATTCATTTCCACAACTATACTTCTCTCTTGTCGATCTCATCAGACACGGGGTCAAATTCTACATTTGTATGGATGACAAACAATTCTACTTATCCTCCTCATGACACGATTCCAGGGCGGCCAATGTTCTTTCAAATATTGTGGCAGATATTGTGCAGAGAAGTGTGAGGTGATGCATTTTGGGAGAAGAAATGAAGGGAGGCAATTTAGGCTAGATAGTAGAATTATAAATGGTGTGAAGGAACAGAGAGACCTGGGGATATGTGTTAGTGACTCGTTGAAGGTGGCAAGACAGGTAGACAAGGCAGTTAAGAAGGCATATGGGATACTAGGCTTTATAAATAGGGGTATAGTGTACAAAAGTCAGGAAGTGCTGACTAACCTCTATAAGACTTTGGTGAGGCCTCAGCTGGAATACTGTGTTCAATTCTGGTCACCACACTACAGAAAGGATGTGAAGACATTGGAAAGGGTACAAAGAAGATTTACTAGGATGGTGCCAGGATTGAGGGACTTCAGTTATGAGGAGAGGCTAGATAGGCTAGGGTTATTCTCTCTGGAGCAGAGAAGATTGAGGGGAGACCTAATAGAGGTTTATAAGAACATGAGGGGTTTCGACAGGGCAAATAGAGAAAAACTATTTCCACTCGTGGACGAATCTGTAACTCGTGGTCACAGATTTAAAATGGTTTCAATGCGAAGTAGAGGGGAGCTGAGGAGAATTTTTTTCACTCAGCGAGTTGTTCGAATCTGGAATGCATTGCCTGAAAATGTGGTGGAGGCTGATTCGATAACAACGTTTAAAAGGGAATTAGATCTTTATTTAGGGAGAACAGGTCTATTAGGCTATGGGGAGTGGGCAGGGCAGTGGGATTGAATCGCTCTTTTCAAAGAGCCGTTACAGACTAGATGGGCCGAATGGCCTCCTTTTGTGCCGTAAAATTCTATGAATCAATGAATTTATATCAGGTTGTGGATAAGTAGAAAAGTCCTAGAATTACACAAGACGGCACAATAATCTTCAGATCCAATTAACATATTCTGCCCAGTACATCTAATATTGTGAATTTACCAGGCTATCCCACAGAAAGACCAATTCAGTGTGCACACTTGGCCATGTTTTTTGTCTAAATTTGGCAACCACAGAAGCAGTCGAGGATTGAGTTACCAAATTGTCCTCATTTTGATTTTCAAGGGATTGTACATAGAGAGCAATCTTGCCGGGATTAATTCCATTTGTTGATTCTTATTGTTGTCCGTAGCCGCCATGGATATCACCTTAAAGAAACACCTTCAGCACACGAGACTGCGCTCAGGCTGCATATCACTGCACCAAACCGTATGATCTATAAAACATGTCTAAAAACATGTATAATCCAACGTACATCCATTGTCGCACACACAGTTAATGGAAACAAGATATCCTCTGACCCCAATTTTAAATTACATAATCAATGCGTCAGGTAGATTTCTTGCTCAGTTAAGAAGCGGTTACGAGGAGGAAATTGTTAATGATAATAATAGTATTCCTTGCATTTGATATAGCGCTTTTCACTTCTTATCAATGTTTCAAAGCGCTTCACAAAATTTACTGTAAAATGAATTGGCTATGTGTACTTGTGGGCGAAATGCGGCAACCAATTGCGCAAAGCAGTGGCCCACAACTTGTCGTAGATTGAAAGATACAAATTTGATTATAGTGGTTTTATTTATGGGCGGATTATTATTAGTCGTGTGGATTAAGGGAACTTGCCCAAAGTTTCGTCTTGATCTTCCTTGAATCGAACAAGGTCTCATGATTGTAATGCGAGTGCTCCAACTACTGAGTTACAGGTTTATATTGACAGGTTCACTGTTAATGTTTTATTATTTTAACAACAATTACATTGATAATTGCACATAGATATAATCCTTCCATAGTAGACTCTCAAATGCAGAAATCATAGCAACTTGTTTCTGCGTTTGTGAGACAACAAGCTGGAGATAAATTCCAATTGAATTAAGTTACAAACTCCTTAGAGACTAAGTGTTTTCCTACGCTTGAAAATCAACGTTGATCAGGCAGTAAGTCTGCTCAGTGAAGCGTTCAATGTCGGTATAAATCATGCATTGTTTTGTTCTCTTGGTTATCATCTTTTTATTCTGAGCTTTGGTGTCTGTACCGAGAGAAGGCACTGTCGGTTCAGCTTGTGGGATGGAAATTTCGATGATACACAGGATAAGTCGTATTTACTATCCGATTCTCGCTGCATTTGGAGTTCCTGGTAAATTAATCCACTAATTCGTTAGTTTCATTAGTTTGCTATGAAGTACATTTGCGAGGCTAATTCAACTGGAATCACTTGCCGCAAAGTATCAGAAAGTTGTGCTGTCAGCCCAATATCGGGATAATGACCAGATACATTCCGCGAGGTGGAGAGAGTGCAGGTGCTATCCTGCACTCTCTCCACCTCGCCTGGCGATAGATGATATTTTATATCATCTATTGAATCTAATATTTTATCTAATATTTTATCTAATAGATAGTGATATTAGATCTATAGTGCTATTTTGTCACACGGACCACCCGCTCCCGAGGCTAGAGATCTTGGGTCTGGAAGGATCGCGGGGACAGAGCTTTCACGCTGTGCACCGCTCAGCCCACCAGCTGGAGCGGCTTCCATCGCTGCCGGTTCTTCCTCTATGGGCGGCCGGCCAACGAATACCATCTTTTTGGACGACGGGGAGTATCGCGGAGGGAATGGCGGCCACTCGCTGTCGGCGCTTCCTCCGGCTGTGCGGGGAGTGGCCCCTCGACAGGACCTGGGAAGGCCGCGACCTCTATTTAATCTATCTCTATCTCGTGGCGGGAGATCCAGACGGCGATCGGGCTGCTGCTGCTGCTGCTGCTGCTGTGCGAGCCGGCCAGACACACCGTGTCCGAGGTGCCAGGGCCATCACCGAGTCCCCGGGTTCACCGACTGAGGAGCCGGTGGGTTTTGGGGCCTGACACCACACTGGGACCTTTTTTCCGCGCCCTTTTTTTCCGGCCATCTCAGGGATCGTCCGGGCGGGCGGCGAGGACAGGGAGTGGTTGCTGGACGATTGTTGGACGATTGTTGGTGATTGTTTGTTGCTGTTTTTGTTGTTAATATTATTGCTTTTGTTGTTTATTATTGTTTATTATTGTTGTTTGATTCCCCCCACCCCTGCCCCCATCTTCTTCTTCCCTCACTCCCTTTCCCCACTTTCTCTCCTCCCTTTTCCCCTTCCCTCCCTCTTCCCTCTTCCTGATCTTGCCCCCTCCCATCTTTCCCTCTCTTCCTTACCCCCCTTTCTCCCCCCTCTTCCTCCCTAACCCTAACCCATCCCACCTTTCCCTCCCTCTCCCCCCTTACCCTCTTTTCCCCCTTTCTCCCCTGGCCCCATTTTCGCGATTGTTTGTGGGGACACTGCTGTGCGCAATTTGGCTGCCGCGTTTCGCCCACTAATACAGTTACTTTTCCTACTATTCTTCATCCTGCCCTGATCCTTCCCACCCTGCTCTTGTCCTACCTGACTGTACAGCGCCTTGGGATGTCCTCTCGACGTGAAAGGCGCTATATAAATGTAAGTTTTGTTGTTTGTTTGTATTACTATAGGAGCAGTGATTTGAGTAAGAACTTAGTAAATAAGGTCTGAATCGTTTTACTGCACCTTAATGATGTTATGACACAATTTAAGAAGAGAAATGAATTTATTTGGGGTTCTTGGGCAACAGTGTCAGAGATAAAATGGTTATTGACCACATAGCCTTTTGGGGATGGACATAGCTAACAGGTACAGTCTTTGTTTGGTGGCAAAAGCGGCAACTAAAATCTGTAATTGAATTAAGTTGCAAAATTCCGTTGAAACCAAATGTTTTCCTGCATATAGAGCAAATACGTCTGGATGGAGTCAGTAAAGGAAGAATCAACATATAGAATCTTTGCAAATTCTCTCCCCGACTCTCTTTCTCTGTCTCCATCTCTGCATCTCTCTATGTCTCAGTATTTTTCTGTAGCTGTTTCTCTCTCATCATCGCTATCTGTATCTCTGTATTTCTGTCTTACTGTCCGTGTGTACCGCGCTCTGTCTGTGTGTATCTATTTTCTCTATATGTGTTCACCTCTCACTTTCTATGAGTTTATCCTTCTATCTATTTCCAAGTCTGTCGGCGGTTGAGTGAGTGTGATCTACTGATACTGGTTTGATCGAGACTGGCAATTTCTGCTGGTGCTGCTCCTTTTCCCTGAGGTTCAATCCGTTAATGAACTACATACACGAACATTGACTGTTTCTATGGGTCGCATAGGCATAAGACACGACATGCACCTTGTGTGCTATATAAAAGCCAGTTGTTGTTCTTGTTATTGTGTCTCCCTCTCTCTCTCTCTCCCCCCCACACACACACACACACACACACACAAACACACACATTCACTCTCCGTGTAGCTGTGTCTATATCTTCATGTTTTTGCAGCGCCTTGGGACGTTCTCCCGACGTGAAAGGCGCTTTATAAGTGTAATTTTTTGTTGTTGTTTTTGCAACTTCCTGTGTGAGTCTATCCGCAACTGTCTCTTTCTCCCTATTTCCCTCTCTTTTTCATTCTCTCACTTTCTAACCCTCTCTCTCTCTCTCCCTGCGTGTGTGTATCTCTCTCCATTTCTAACCATCTCTATCTCTCTTTCGCTCTCTCTCTATCTCTATGGTTCTCTCTCTGTTTGTTTCGGTATGGATATGTGTGACTGTGTGACTGTGTGACTCTGCCCCTATCAGTTTCTCTGCCTTTGTATCTTGGAAGTGCAGATATTCTGACTCTCGCTTCGAATTCATAAAATATGGATTTGAAACGGGAGAAAGAGCTGTGCCAGAAGAAAGCCCTCTGCCATAGATTTAGTGGCTCAGTATCAACTTTAGCAATATGTAAATGCGAATAGTTGCAGTATTGTGATGCCCATTTCTCAATCTCTCTCACTGTAGCTAACGTCCTGTCGATTGTGATCCTGTCTCGAGCGAGGTGCGGTCTGTCCAAATGTATCACTCAATATCTGGTGGCCATGTCAACAGCAGATCTGATGGTGATTATCATATCGGCGATTTTCTATCAAACTATTCCTTTTTATTTCCGCAATCCGTTTGTGTTGATCACACCTGTGTGTCGAACACTCATGGTCCTATCTCCTTCAGCAACAGCAATTTCTGTCTGGTTCACTGTGGCTTTCACATTTGACCGATACGTCGCCATCTGTTGCCAAAATCTGAAATCGAAATATTGTTCAGAAAAAACATCAGGTATAGCGATAGTGGTATTGAGTGTGTTTTGCTTCGCGAAAAACGTTCCCTGGGGTTTTGTAGCTGAACCAAACTACACAGTTAACAACATACCATGGGGGTGTGAACCTACAATAAGCTTTTTCACGTCTCTCACATGGACAGTGTTTGGCATACTTAATTTAATTTTAACCCCAATTCTTCCATTCATTCTAATTTTGCTGCTCAACGCCCTGACTGTCAGTCAGATACTGGTGGCCAGTCGAGCCCGCAGGAGATTGCGGGGACACAGTGGTGGGGATAGGAATAGAGGTGAGAGAGAAAGTGATCCAGAGATGAACAGCAGAAGGAAATCCATTGTTTTACTCTTTGCTGTTTCTGTCAGTTTCATATTATTATGGATGACATATGTTGGAATTTTTTTTTACTGGAGGATTTCCAAAACGTATAGAACAGGCCCCAGTCACCCTGTGTATATCAGCAGGGAAGCTGGTTACATGCTGAAGCTTTTGAGTTCCTGCGTAAATACGTGTATATATGCGATTACACAGACAAAATTCAGGGAGGAGCTCATTAAAGTGGTGAAAGGTCCATTCATTCTAATTACTAGACTATTTAATTAACAAACGTTTCCAGTGAATCTGACATCCTATTGCATGAATAAAAATCTGGAACGCTGCACTATTCATCCACACTCCCAGTTCAGTGGTACAGACTGCGAGATATGCCAGAAAGAGTACCGTTTAACTAGCGCCAAAATGAGCTAAAGTATATTCAATGCCAAAACCTAAAACTGAACAGCATAAAACTAAAATGCTAAAGTAAAGCGCTCGTCAATGAGAAACAATGATCAAAGAAAGATCGGTTGACATGGATGAAACCGTTAGGTGAGATAAGTAAAAAAAAATGGAAGGAAGAGGCAAGGGGATAGGAGCTGTTGTAAAGACTCTAGTCACAGAACAAAAAGTCGATGACACAACAGTAGATGTGAAAGAGGAAACATAATCTCAGTTCGTACTCATTTTAAAGATTAGTATAAAAACGGGCGTAGTTTGCATGCGAAACCGAGCCAACATGCATAGGAGACATGAACAGGGGAATTACACATCGACTCTGCAGTAGGAACGGGTCGTATAATTTTCTATCTAGTCTATGGCTGTGGCATGATAGGATTCCCAAAATTGCTTCTTCAATTTGTTAATCGCTATTGATGTGATGTCAAATAAAACTTTTTGATTACGCACCCGCCGCATTGTTTGATTAATCTTCGGCAACATTTTATACTATTTCAAAACGGATTGCAGCCTTCTCCAAACTAACCACCAAAATCACAGTCCCCTGACAGAATCCGGTAAATATTCCCCTTTCAAGTGTATCACTATACTCCGTATAGTGATAAAATGTGGTGACCAGGAATGTACACATTACTCCAGCTGAGGCCTAACCAAAGTCTTATAGTGGTTACTCAGCAATTCCTGACTTTTGTGTTCTATACAACAACAACAACAACAACAAATTACACTTATAGAGCGCCTTTCACGTCGGGAGGACGTCCCAAGGTGCTGTACAGGAGGCGTGTGACCCGAGCTGGGAGGGGAGTGTTTGGGAAGGGGTGAGACACGAAGGGGAGGTAAAAGAATTCGGGGTGGAACAAAAGGCACGATCGAAGAGGAAAGTCTTCAGACCGGCCTTGAAAGAGGAAAGGGAAGAGGCGCAACGGAGGGATTGAGGGATGGCATTCCATAAGGTGGGAGCGGAGAAACTGAAGGCCCGGCCTCCGATGGTGGGGTGGTTCGGGAGGGGGGCTTGGAGCAGGCCAAGTCCTGTTGAACGGAGGGTCCGGTGGGCGTGTAGGGGGAGAGTAGATCGGTTAAATAGGGCGGGGCAAGGCCGTGTAAGCCCTTGTAGTTGAGGACGAGGATCTTGAACTCGATCCTCTGGAGGATGGGGAGCCAGTGGAGACGGGCGAGGGTGGGGGTTATGTGGTCACGGAGGCGGGTGCGGGATAGTACACGGGCTGCAGAGTTTTGGATGGCCTGCAGCCTATGAATGGAGGAACAGGGGAGGCCGACTAGGAGAGAATTTCCGTAATCCAGCCGTGAGGTGATGTACGCGTGCACGAGTGTTTCGGCAGTGCGGGGGGTGAGATAGTTGCGGAGCCTGGCAATGTTGCACAGATGGAAATAGGCGGTGCCGGTCAAGACGCGGATGTGGGGGAGGAAGGAAAGTTTTTGATCGAACATGATGCCGAAGTTCCTGATTGGCTTTGTGAGGTGGAGAGTAAGCCTTGGATATTGAGGCTGGCAGCGCCCGATGTGCGGAGGCGCTGGCTTGAGCCAATCAGGAAGGCCTCGGTCTTACTCACGTTCAATTGCAAAAATTTGTCCCTCGTCCACGATGTCGGACAGACATGCTTTCAGAACATCGATCGTCTGGGGGTTGAGGGATGAGGCAGAAAGGTACAATTGGGTGTCATCCGCATATATGTGGAAATTTACTCCACGTCTGCGGATGACGTCGCCCAGGGGGAGCGTGTAAAGGGTGAACAGAAGGGGACCGAGGACAGAGCCCTGAGGGACGCCGTGGGAAACTGTGCGGGGGTTTGAAGAAAAGCCATTGGACGAAGCAAAATGTAAACGATGGGTCAAATAAGAGTGGAACCAGTCAAGGACTGTACCTTCAATGTTGAGGTGGGAGGAAAGACGTTGAAGGAGGATGGTGTGATCGACTGTGTCAAACGCAGCAGACAGGTCAAGGAGGACGAGGAGGCAGAGGGAGCCCTGGTCACAGGCGGTTAGGATGTCATTTGTGACCTTGACGAGGGCAGTTTCTGTGCTGTGGATAGGGCGGAAACCTGATTGGAGGGGTTCAAAAAGTGAGTGATTTGAAAGGAAAGAGCGGAGCTGGGAGGCAACCACTCTTTCAAGGACCTTGGATAGAAACGGGAGGTTGGAGATGGTTCGATAACTTGATGGTTGCGACTCATCAAGGGAGGGTTTCTTCAGGATAGGGGTGATGGTGGCTGTTTTAAGGGAGGTAGGGACGGTTCCTGAGGAGAGGGAAAGGTTAATGGTGTCAGAAATGAGTGGGGCTAACAAATGGAGCTGGGTGCGGAGGAGGGGGGTGGTGATGGGGTCCAATGAGCACGTGGTGGGTTTCATGGAGGTGATTGTTTTTGTGATTGAAAGCGGGATGGTGGGGTTGAAAGTGTGAAATGGGGGGTGAGTAGGGGTTGAGGTAACTGATGAGGGCGCTGAGGTGGAGGAGTGGTGGGGGGAGGAAACCGCAGAGCAGATTTTCTCGATTTGGGATTCGAGGAAATCCAGCATCTCCTCATAACGATCGTTTGAGGAGAGCATCTGCGATATGGGGGGGGGGGGGGGGAGGGAGGCTGGGGTGGGGGGCGGAGGAGCTGGTTGGTGGTGGCGAAGAGGAGGCGGTGGTTGTCTTTCGCTTCCATGATTATCCTGGAGTAGAAGGCTGATTTGGCGGTGGCTAGGGCGGAGCAGTAAAAATTGATGCGGTCCAGCCAAATTTGCCGGTGGACCGTGAGGCCAGATTTGAGCCAGGTGCGTTCAAGTGCTCTCACTTGGCTTTTGAGGGAACGGAGGTGAGATGTGTACCACGGTGATGATCGGGAATGGGAGTCGGTTTTGGAGGTGAGGGGGGCCAGGGTGTCAAGGGTAGTGGACAGGGTGTTGTGGAGGGCGTTGGAGGCGGAGGATGGGTCGGTACATAAAGAATGCCATTGTGGGAAGAGGTCGGAGGTTTCTAGGGCAGAGGTGAAAGTGTGAGGGGGAATCTTCTTCCAGGGCCGGTAGAAGATGGTGGTGGGTTTGGACGTGGAGGGGGGAGGGATAGAGGTGTTGCAGGAAATGAAAAAATGGTCAGAAATGGCCTTGTCTGTGATGGTGACGCCAGTGACGTTGAGGCCTCGGGTGATCACCAGATCGAGAGGATGGCCGTGGGTGTGGGTGCAGTGTTGATATGAAGGGAGAAGTTGAAAGACGAAAGTAAAGAGGAAAATTCAGAGGAAATGGGGCAGGAGGGGGTGAAATGGAGGTTGAAATCGCCAAGAATAATAAGGCGATCAGAGGAGGCACAAAGGGAAACTAAAAGTGAAGAAAAGTCTGAAATGAAAGTGGGGGAGGGTTTGGGGGGGCGATAAACTAGTAGGATTTTGAAAGAACTGTGGGAGGAGTGAGAAAGGGTGAGATGTTCAAAAGAGGGGAAGGAGCCGGAGGAATAGGCGAGAGATGTCTTTGAGATGAGGGCCACACCACCGCCACAATGGTTGGGTCGAGGGGCATGGTGGAATGTGTAGCTCGGTGGTGTGGCTTCAAAAAGGGGGAAAGTGTCGCCTGGGATGATCCAAGTCTCCGTCAGGGCCATGATGTCAACGTTCTCACCAAGGATGAGATCGTTGATGGCCAGTGCCTTGTTGCAGACAGAGCGGACATTTTGGAGGCTGATGCGGAAAAAGCAGTTGGCCGAGGGGTGTGAGGGGGGGCTGGGATGGTCGGCGGGGAGGGTGGGGATCTGAATAAGGGAAAAGAGGTTGACGCCCCGTGTTTGTGTCCGGTGGGGCTGGCGGTGATGGTGGGAGACAGGGCACTTGGTGTGGCTGCTGTTGGACACCCAGCGCCGAGTGCCACGGTGAGCCCGACGGAGGATTCCAATACTGGAACAGAGGGAAGCGGTGGGAGGGTCGAGCAGGGACAGTAAACGAGGAGGGCGAAGAGAAAGAAGGTTAGAGAAAAAATAACGGAGAGGGGGGGTTGGGGGGAAAAGCTTGAATA
The DNA here is from genome assembly GCA_035084275.1 of Hydrolagus colliei. Lineage (NCBI taxonomy): Eukaryota > Metazoa > Chordata > Chondrichthyes > Chimaeriformes > Chimaeridae > Hydrolagus > Hydrolagus colliei. The sequence continues at coordinate 29,176 of JAYJKW010000386.1, read as the reverse complement.
GGGGGAGGAAGCTCCGGTCGTGGCGGCAGCCATATTGCGCACGCGGGGGACCAGGAGCGAGGGTCAATGGGGCGGCATCATCTCAAGGGATATGAGGCCGCGGCTGGGGGATGCAGAGGCGTTGCGGTCTGAAGCCTTACGAATCAAGTTTGTAGACAGAGTTCAAATTATCGCTTCATTTGAGTTTGGATGTGTCAAGAACGGAGTGATGAGAGGTAACTTGTCTCATTCTTGGAATGGGGAAAATATTACTATAATTCATAATAATGCTTACGATCGATAACTTCTTTATTCCACATATAACTCAAGGAATCAATCTATGAGCTCTATACGAGTGTAGTTTTGTTGCTGTTATACGATTGTAGATCACCAAGTAAATGTAACCGCAAATTAATTCGTTGAGAATCATTTTGCAAACTGTAAGGACAGAGCCAAAATTATAACTGAATGTGGAGACCCGTAGATTCACTAGGTTCGTGCATGCGATGAGGGAGTTCATTGATGAAGATACGTTGAGTATACTAGGCCTATATTCTCTCGAATTTAGAAGAATGAGTGGTGATGTCAGGGACTCGTATAAGATTATTAACGGGCATGCCAGAGATGACAGTGGGAAATTGTTTCCCTGGTTGCAGAAACAAAAATCAGAGGTAAAAGTCTTAAAATTAGTGGTTAGCCCTTTCGCAATGAGTTGAAAATAAACTTCGTCACAGAGACGTTAGTGAATTTTTGGAGTTCTCTACTCAAAAATCTGTGGATGCTCAGTCATTGAACAGATTCAAGAATGACATTGGTATATTTATTGTGGATAAAAGGGATATGGGAAAAAGGCGGAGCAGGTGGAGTTAGGTTAAAATATCAGAGATAATGTTTTTTATTGGTGGGGTAGGCTCGATGGGCAGAATGGCCTAATGCTGCTCCTGATTCTTATGTTCTTATATATTTACCCAGTAAATCCACATGTACCTGCTGCACATTCAGCACAGAATATGAAGCGCTTGGAGACATGTCAGTGACGAAATGAAATGCACTAAAATATGCAAAAATTATTCTTATTGAATTGCACTTTATTCGAAGGTCTCCCAGGACGTTAATAAAAGATCTCCAAGATCCTGTGCTGAAAAAACTTTTTGAGTTTGATGCAGTGTCTCCCATTCGAAGCCCCGCGCAAAATCGCTCTACTCTACATCCGTGTCCTGCTATAACTTTACCAACCTTTCCACCACCACCGCTCAGCAGGCCATTCCCTCGACCCACCCACCCGTCCCGCCATTGGAGGCCGAGCCTTCAGTCACTTTGCCCCCAACACCTGGAACTCCATTCTCCAATCCGTCTGCTTCGCCCCATACATTCCCCATCCCTGACCTCCTGCAAGTCTCGCCTCAAGACTCTACTCTTCGACGTTCCCATCGGCAACTCCGAGTCCCCACCTTCCCTCTCCCCCCACCTGTCCTCATCTCGGTTTTGAGGCAGTAACTGTCCGTCGCCTCGGGACGTCCTCCTGACATGAAAGACGCTTCGCCACTGTCATTTTGTTATTGTATTGTCTCATCTCAAAGCTTAGAAATGTATTTGAAGCGATTCACACGATACACTGTGAAGAGAGCTCATTCCGTATTGTGTGGATGACATGCCTTTAGAAAGGTGTGGCCATGATTGTTTATTGAATAGACTTAACTCAACACGTAGCTCAAGTGTTAAATGTTTGTGCTTTATACGTTTGTACATAATCAAGTAAATTAAACCGTCAACCTACTTTGGATTATTTTCGCAGTTTGTTGATTACGAATCTTGTTTGAAGACAGAGTTAACATGATCGCTTTTTGTGGGGTGGGATGTGTGAAGAACGGAGTGATGAGAGGTAACTTGACTCATTCTTGGAATCGGGAAAATGATACTATTATTAATTTTACTAATGCTTGGTATCAATCAATTCGTAATTCCACATGTAACACATGCCTTCAATCTATGAGCTCTATACTAGTATAATTGTGTTACGGTTATACGTTTATACATCAACAAGTAAATTAAATTGTGAACTAATTAATTCATTAGTTCCCAAGTTTGTTGGGTGAGAATCGCTTTAGAAACTGTAAGGAAAGATTTAACATTATACCTCGTCGTGGAGATGGTTGTGTGAGGAACGGTGACCTGAAAGGCACTATTGCTTATTCTTGGAATGGGTAGTTTTTTAACAATATGAATAATACTAATCCATGTATTCAATACAGCGCCGTACCACTTTACCAAGATGTCTCAAAGCGCTACAAAAAACATATTGTATAATGAATTTACGGTAGAATGTGTGGGAGAAACGCAACAGCGATTTGTGCACACATGCACTTACTCAAACCTTTACTCGCGTCTTATGTTCCGCAACCCCCAAATCAGTTGTGGACTTCACTGCCCACGAAAACGTGGCTGACATTTAGAATGTTGGTTAGCAAAATTAGATTGAATGGGAGACACGGGAGTTTCATAATATCGAACAGATCAAATGATTCCTATGTACAAGAAGTGAGATGACTTGTGTTAAATCAACGCCTCATTGTGTATTGTACAACCCCCCAAAACAGCAAATATATTACATGCCACTAAATCACACTGAGCCCAGCGCAAGCATTCTTTGCTAAAACGATTTATTGTCAACTCAAAGCCTTCAATCTGCTGAGAAAACCGCATTGGAGTCTCCCACTGCTAGATTCCATTGCTACTTTCATGTCCGTCTCATTAGCTCATTACGAACGACCTTTCCATGCTTATTAATATAATTTATACTATTAATATGATTACTACTAATAATCTTTGCACTTGACATCTCACTTTTCGAATCTTCTAGACTGTGTATCACAGCGCTTTAAACAATATACCGTAAAGTGAAATGAAGGTATAAGTGTGGGCAACACATGTCATCCAATTACGCACAGCAGTGAACCACAGAAAGTCATGGATTGAAATGACCAATTTCTTAAAGGTTTTTTTGGGGACTACAATTCGACATGTGTAGTAAGGACATTTTCCAAGTATTCGCGCTGACCTGCCTGGATTCGGACACTGGTCTCACGATTTATGGCGAGTGCTATAACTACTGAGCTACAGTACTCTACAAAGCTATATCGTACAGCACTCACTCAATCTCTCTTTCTCTCACACACACAAATCTAGAAAAAGGACTGTGCGCTCACATACTTGTGGTGCTAACACTCTCTCTGTCCCTCCAGCCATTTTGCTTCCACAGACACATGCAGTGGCATAGTGTCGAGCACTAACAGGGACAGTACACTGACAGGTGTGAAATCCTGCAGCTCAGTGGTTAGAGCACTCTACTTACAAGCGAGAGATGTGGGTTCAATGCTAGGCCGGGTAGAACTTTGGGCAAGTTTCCTTACACCACACGATTAATAAGAATTGCTTGAGCAAAAGAATAATACATAGGTATTTTGAAACCATATCTGTTTATGGGTCACTGCTGTGAGTAACTGGCTGCTGTGTTTTGCGTACAACTATACGGTCAATACATTTCACGGAATATTCTGTGATACACTTCTATTCATGAATATTGATTTGATTCACTTTACGATCTCCAGAAGCCATCATCAAGTGCTACTTGATGATGGGACGGGCAGGCTGATAGGAACCCCATCACTGTGTATATCCCGTCACACAGACACACAAGCCTCACTGGGAAAATTTGTCAATGAAATAATCTCACAATTAGAGCAAATGGAAATGTCAACCGTTTCTTAATCTCCTCTCTGAATTTAGTCTGAGTCACAGCGTAAATAAACGTGTTTGTACAGCAGCTCAACAAATGCAACATGAAGCTAAATCGCCAGATAATATAATTAGGTTCATTATACCCCGAGATCATATAGTCGTTCGTAATCTTTCTGTATAAGAAATGTAGAATATTTGTCATCCATAATAGTATAAAATTGGCAGAAACAGCAAACAGTAAAGCTATGGATTTCCTCTTGTTTTTCATCTCTGGATCACTGTCTCTCTCACCTCTAGTTCTGTCCCCATCACTGTGTCCCCGCAATCTCCTGCGGGCTCGACTGGCCACCAGTATGTGGCGGACAGTTAGGGCGTTCAGCAACAAAATCAGAACATATGGGAGAAAAGGGGTTACAGTGATGCCGAGCCAGTCAAACACTATCCATGGGAGTGAAGTGTGAAAGTTTGGTATAGGAGTGCATCCCCAGGGTGTCTTGTCAATTGTGAATTCGGATTCATATGCAAAATACCAGGGAATGTTTTTCACAGTGAGGACAACACTCAGCCCCGCTATCACGGCAGCAGCTGTTTTTTCCGAGCAATATTTATCTTTGAGTTTTTGCCAACAGATGGCGACATATCGATCAAAGGTGAAAGCGATAGTGAGCCACACAGAGGTTTCCCTTGTTGCAAATTCCAGTACAAGTAGCACCCGACACACGGGAGTCATGAGCACGAACGGACGTCTGAAGTAGAAAGCAACAATGCCACCAAAGATCACCGTGACAATAACCACCGACAGATCAGCCACTGACATGGCCAACAGATACATGGAGATGCACTTGGAAAGACCGCACCTCCCTCGAGCCAGGACAACAATCGCCAATAGGTTGACTACAGAGACAAAGGGAAAGAAAAGATCAGACATAAATATTCATTGGTAAAGATTACAATATGCTGAACGTGTCTCGATGTCCACCACACGGCTGCCCACCGAAAAGTGACAAAGAAAATGGGCAGTGGGACGGTGGGAGTGGGGGGGAGGGGGGAGAAAGTGATAGATATACTGAGCGACAGTGAGAGAGCGGGGAAGACAGAGAGAGAGAGAGAGAGCGGTCGTTGGGGAGAGAGTGGGGTAGAGAAACAGACAAAGAGAATGAGCGAGTTGGATACACTAAAGTGGGAGAGATAAACAAACACAAACATACACACAGCGAAATGCGGAAGAAACGCCACAGTAAGGGAAAGACACAAGAACACAGCCAATGAAAGCGACAGACAGAGACTGTCGTTGATGTTCAGAGAGAAACACACATCACAGTAGACACAAACACATACCAAAAGATAGAAAGGGAGAGGTGCTGGCAGAGATACAGCCACATGTAGAAAATGAGTCGTTCAGATAGAGCAGTAGGCATATTAATGGAGATTCACACAAACTGACAAACACCGAGAGACATCAAGGTCATTTATAAATGCAAAATTGACAAATAAATAATCCTGGTGTTTGATACAGCGAATTATCTATTTTTCAAGACATCTAATAATCGAGCAACTACCTCGCCATGTCCTGTCCCAAACTTTCTGAGATAACACCAGTCACTCTCCTCACTGTGTGCTTACACACAATGCTGGGTTTGCACAGAGGATCAATCAATCGCTCCTCTACCATTTGCCTCGTTCAGCGATTTCTTTAATTTGAACACAAAATGTCATCAGATAAAATCGAATATATCCAATTCACTCCACTGACTCCACTGCTGCATTTGAATACAATACAGTGTTTGCATTAATCCTGTCTCATAGTTTGAGCGTTTTCGACGACAACAGATGGCGTTGTATCAAATGCACGAATCTCTGCTGTTGAGTCCATAATCTTCAAACAATATCGGTCAGTCTGTGCAACGTGCCAATGTAAAATGCCTCTGCAAACGGTATGTTTGGTTAGAGGAGTCAATTGGATATATTCGATTGTATCTGCTAATATTTATATGTTTGGATTAAATAATTATCTGAATGCGGCAAATGGGAGAGGAGAGATTTATCTTCTTTGCAACCCAGCATTGTATGTCAATATTCAGACGCTACCCTGGGTGAAAGGCGCTTTACAAATGGTGATTGTTTGGTTATTGATGTAGTCAAATGTGCGAATCTGGAACAAAAACTCACACCTCCCTGATTCAGCCGGTAAACTGTGACGAATAGAGATTAGTCTGGAAACTTGCATTTAATGTAATATTTTATAATATGTTCATATCGTCTGAAATCGTTTCACGGAATATACTGTTAAGCGATTCGACTGTATCTTTGAATTCGGAATCAGATGTTCACAAAAGCGAACAACCACTAGACAGTTACTAAATGGCTAAATAATTATCGTAAAAAATTACACATAATAAAAATGCTATCGGCATCACAAGATTTGTTTTCTCTTTTGAATGTCGCCCTATAATCTCTGATACCTAACCAGTCAAACTGAATATTTCTTCCTAAGTTTTTAATCTCGCTGGCGCACTTATTTAAGAACTCACGTCCTCACAATTTATTTGAACGTCAGTGGTCAGTATCCCGAAATAGGGCAACAGGGAAATTCAAGGATTACACAAACCACCATTATTGGATTGAAAGATGAGATTGCTAAACTGAATCAGGCTAGAAACTCTACTGTAAACTAACCTAAATAATGAATTGGATAAATCACTTGCCAGGAATTCCAAAAGCAGCGAGAATCGGGTAGTAAATTTTTTCTATTCGAAAAATCATCGGATAGACCATCTTCACGGTGCCAAAATGAATCCTCTTCTACAAAAGTCAGCTCACGCAACAAACAGTGGTTCTCAAGAGTATAAAACGGGGTCATATTTAAAGAAAAGTGGGGAACGCTCCTTTGAGCAATTTTACAGCACAATCCTGGGAGAGTTTGAGCCGTGTGCAAACAAAACATTATCTGCTCTGAGTTACGCAATTCACCCCAATTATGTAATTTTGGGGTGAGATGGGTGTCCATTCCTTGATGAAACCCAGGCCCACAACACCACACACGCCACCGTGTGTCAGTGCAATGTGTTATTGTTAAAGTATCTAAACCAGCAGAGAGATGCACATGTGAGTGTGTCCCCCCCACCTACACACAGTATTCCCCAGCCTGGAGTGTGTGTGTACATTGTCTACACAGGGGCCACTCACCAGCATTGAACCCATTACCCACAGCATTGGGCACAGCTTGGGAGGGTCAAAGGCCTTTGTGACCACAGTGTGTACAGGGCGCTGAGGTCACTGCTGTAGTTTAACCCGTTAAAGGTGATAACGCTTTCCACAAAGGATATACTGCCATACAATTCCCATATACTGCCTAACATTGTATACACCTGGCTGTGAAATGCTTATCAGCCGCAAAGGAGTAAATCTCCAAAGGTCTCTATCTCTGTCTGTCTCTCCCTCTCTCTCACTGTGAGTGTGTGTGTGTGTGTCTGTATGTGTGTGAGTGACTGTGTGTCTGTGTGATGCATTGCGTTTAAGAAATAGCTGTTAAACTGAGGTTCCAGCTGTCTGTACATACGGAAGCCACAATATCCCAGCTCCCATTTCAAATATTGCAGGGAGATTCTGTAACTTTCCTGGCCAACAGTCCCACAGGCACAATTGATCACTCACTTTATGGACGAATCTTACACTTTACTGTGCGCAAAGTTTATCTTGTATTTCGAATGTATAGAAGCACTATTCCAATAATCAAACAGTAAAGCTTTGGAACATATACCCAAAGGATACTGTTTAAGCTCTATGTGTTGATTGAAAGAAAGAGGTTAGGTTTATTTTAGGAATTATTGTAACTTAGTACGTATGTTGTTCAAGGATATACATGACTGCAACAATAGGAAGATGGAAGGCGAACTAAATGTCTATTTGTTGGTCTAGAACATGGTTATATCCTTACGCTTCAACCAAAAATTCACAATAAAGAAATCGCTGCAAGATATAAACTGTGAGCGTTGGTGTGGGCGTTTTGAATGAATGATAAGAAATAATATGAAATATCAGGATTATTATTAGCGTAACATTATTTCAAGTAACATATTGAGAAACTTGGCTGAAATGGGAAGAATCAAAGGCTTCGGAATCCAATATTGTCGCTTTGATTACTGCTGAAATTTAAACATCTAATATTGAATTGGTTAGCACTCCACACAATCCCAATAAGTCTTTCAGACATTTCACGCGTCTGATTTGAACTGCAGTACCATTCGCAAAGCTTTCAGTCTGGCTCATTGGGTGCATTCGAGCATCTTGGTAAGCAAAATTGTCATTTAATTATTTTGACGGCGACTTATTGCTTTGCCTTTGGTGCGGCCTTTCAGATGAGAGTTTAAACTGAGAATGTTGTTGAACAACAACTTCAACAACAATATTATATCTATAGAGCGCATTTCACATCGGGAGGACGCACTAAGGTGCTGAAGAGTCAGGTCCTGAAGTGAGCGTGCGAGATGTGAAGGGTATTGGGGAGGGTCGGTAGAGAGTCAGGAGGTTGGGAGAGAGTTGTGAGGGCAGCAGATAATCTAACCTAGCTCCACCTGCCTCGAGTTATTCCCATATCACTTCATTCTTTTATCCACAAGAAACATATCAGTCTTAATCTTGAATAGGTTGAAGGAGTGGGCATCTACTGCTTTATGGGTAGAGAACTCCAAAAATTCACTAACCTGAGTGATGAAGGATTTTGTCAACTACTGCGAAAGGGCTCACCCCTAATTTTAAGACAGTGACCCTGGTTATAATTAAATATACTTATAGAAGTCTATAACTATATACCTCTAATTTTCTGTATTCGAGAGATTATAGGCCTAGTTTATTCAAACTGTCTTCATAGCTGAATCCCCTCAGCCGAGGCACCAAACTAGTGAAACTAGTGAATTGTTGTACAAACGTATAACATAAACAAAATTATACTTTTATAGAGATGATAGATTGAAGCCTTGAGTTGCATGTGGAATTATGAATTGATTCTAAGAATTCAGATTATTAGTAATATTGTCATTTAACCCATACGTTTTATACAAACGTGCAAAACTCGTAGATTGAAAGCTACATGTGGAATTCGGCTACATGTGGCATTTGGCTATTCAATAAACAATCATGGCAACACATTTCTAACTGCATGTCGTCCACACACAACGGAGTCAGTTCATTTCACAGAGTATCCTGTGAAATCGCTTCCAGTACATTTCGACAGTGTGAGATTAGACAACCACAACAATAACACAATGACAGTGGCAAAGTGCCTTCCACGTCAGGAGGACGTCACAATGCGATGTAAACCTACTGCCTCAAAGCTGAGCTGAGGACAGGTGTGGGGAGAGGAAGGTGGTGATTCGGAGTTGCCGATGGGGACATCGAAAAGGAGAGTCTTGAGGGGAGATTTGAAGGAGGCCAAGGATGGGTGCGAGGAAGAGGGATTACAGGATGGAGTTTCAGATGTTGGGGGCAGAATGGCTGAAGGCGAGGAGTTACTGGGTAACTAACAGGAACATAAGAATCAGTAGGAGAGGAAGAATATAACTCCACGTGTTCCGCCTTATTCCCATATCCTTTTATCCCTTGATCGATAATAAAACTATCCATCCCAGGATTCAATGGGTTCAGGGACTGCGCCGCTACAGTTTTGGTTGTAGAGAATTCCATAAATTAGCTAACCTCTGAATGAAAAGTTATTTCGTCAACTCAGCGTGAAAACGCTGACCCCTAGTTTTAAGTATTTGACTCCATTTTATAGGTTCGCCAACCAGGTGACACAGGCTCCCACTATAGATTCTGTCATGCCCCTTAATAACCTTACATGATTCTTTAAGATAACTTCTCATTCTGCCATATTGAAGAGAATGCAGGCCTAGTTTAATCAGCCTGTTTTCATAGCTGAACTCATTCATCCCAGGAACAAATCTAGGGGATGATTCCCAAGGGGAATTAATTAACTAGTACACCTCTCCACATCAAAATATAATGTTTACTCTTTCCTTACAGTCTGTAAAATGATTCTGAACCAACACACTGGGGAATTAATTAATTAATGAATTCATAGTTTGATTTACTTGGTGATGTACAAACGTATAACAACAACAAAACTACAATTGTATAGATCTCATGGATTGAAGCCTTGACTTACATGTGGAATTATAACATGATCGATTGCAAGCATTATTGTTATTAATATATTAATGGAGAATTCCATAAATTAACTACCCTCTGAGTGAAGAAGCATTTTGTCAACTCACAGCGAAAAGGCTGAAACCTAATTAGAAAACTGTGGTTATCACTTCTCCAACAAGGTGAAACATTCTGCCACTGCCTACTCTGTCTTGCCGCTTAATTTTCTTATGGGCTAGGATACGATTCCCTATAATACTTCGATATTCTACAGAATATAGGCCTAGATTGCTCAACTTATTGTCACAGCTGAACCCGCTTATCCCATGATCCGAACTCGTGGTGCATCCCCTTTCAAGCGAGTATTTCCTTTCTTAAATAAGGAGGCCAAACCTGCGCACAGTGTTCTAGGTGCGGTCTCAGGAATGGCCTCTTCAGTTGCAGCAACATTTCCCAACTCTTATATTCTACTTCTGTAATTAACGCCAACATGCCTTTTGCACAAAACAGAAACATCTGTATTCATCTGTTCATTAGCAAAAACTAAGATTTTCCTGTGCACAGAATTATTTCCCCCTCCCTCCCTCCACAAACTTTTCATTATATGCTTTGCATGTTAGATAAAATTTCAGCAAATCTATCTTTGCTATTCTATCAAGGCAATGCACGGCCTTGCCTCCGCCCATCTCTCCAACCTGTTGTCTCCCTGTCAGTCTGCCCGTCACTCTGTTAGCGGGCTCTGGCCTGCTCCAATATCCCCACCCAATCCGCCTTACCATCGCTGGCCGGGCTTTCAGTCTCTCTGCCCCACACTCTGGAACACCATCCCGCAATCCCTTTTCCCTCGCTTCCTCTCTTGCTTCCTTCAAGACCGGTCTCAATAACTTAATCCTCGACCGTGTCTCTGCCTTTCCAGCTTTCCCCATTCTCCTCCCCTGCTTTCCCCCACCGCTGCCCCCACCCACCGTTGCCACCCCCCCACCACCCCCACCCCCACACATGCCAAGCATGAGACCTGTGTTCGAATCTCGCCAGGTCAGGGGAAACCGTGGGCAAGTTGCCTTACTCCACGCAAACACCCCTGATAATAATGCGTCCAAAAAATTAAACACATTAATAAAAAATATTGGCCATTTCAATCCATGACAGTTTGCGAGGGATACTGCTTTGCGCAATTCGCTGCCGCTGTGCGCCCACAGATATACAGTCAATTCACTTTACAGTATATTCTGTGAAGCGCTTTGAGACGTCGATAAATTGTGAAAAGCGCTGCATTAAATGCAAGTATTATTATTAATATTATTGCTGCACGTAAACAGAGACAAGTGTGTGGAGTAAGAGAACTTGCACAACTTGTCACCCTGCCGGGAATAAAACTCTGTTCTCTTGCTTGCCCAGATCCCTGGAGACGAGATTACAACAGAGCAAAACATTTTCAATTCTGCATTAATCACAATTATATAAATTTCTATTACTTTTTATGACTACGGCGTTAGGATTGTGTTTGCGTATGTGGGGGGGTTGTGGTAGGTTTGTGCTCATGGGTGGGGGGCGTTAGGATTCTGTGTGTGGGGGGCGTGGGTTGTGGTAGATTTGTGTGTGTGTGGTAGGAGGTTGTGTTAGGTTTGTGTGGGTGAGGGTTGTGGTAGATTTGTGTGTGGGGGGTGGGGGTTGTGGCAGGTATGTGTGCGTTGTAGGGGGGTCTGTGTGTGCCGGGGATGGTTGTGGTACGTTTGTGTGCGGGCAAGTGTTAGATTTGTGTGTGGGAGGGATAGGTTTGTGTGTGTTGAAGGGGTTGGTTTGTGTGGGGGGGAGGTTTGTGTGTGTGGCATGGGGTGGATGTTTGTGTGTGGAAGCGGTAGGTTTGTGTGTGAGGGTTAGGTTTGTGTGTGAGGGTTAGGTTTGTGTGTGTGTGTGAGGCGTAGGTTTGTGTGTGTGGGGTAGATTTATGTGTGTTAGGCGAAGGGTTGTGTGTGTGGGAAAGGGTAGTTTCGTGTGTGTGGTGGTATATTTGTGTATTTAAGGGTGGTGTAATTTTGTGTACGCATGGTGGGTAGGTGTGTCTGTGGGGTTGGGGAATTGGAAGTTCTGTGTGTGTTGGGGTACGTAGGTTTCTGTGCTGGGATGGTAGGTTTGTGTACGCGGGTGGGGGGTAGGTTTGTGCGTGTGCAGGTGATGGGGGTAGATTTGTGGGTGATAGTTTTGTGCGTGGTGGGAGGTGCAGGTTTGTGTGGGGGGGATAGGTATGTGTGTGCGGTTGGGTGGGTAGGTTTGCATGTGTTTACGGGGGTAGTTTTGTGCGTGAGTGGGGGGGGGGGATTTGTGGTAGGTGTGGTGTGGGGTTGTGAAAGGTTTGTGTGTGTGGAGTGGTGGCGTGTTGTGGTAGGTTTGTGTTTGTGTGTGGGGTGGGGTAGTGGTAGGGTTGTGTTTGATGATGGGCTGGCTTTTTGTGCGTGGGTTGGGTGGTTGTGGTAGGTTTGTGTGCGGGGAAGCGCTAGGTTAGTGTGCGTGGGAGAGTGTAGGTTGGTGTGTTTGTAGGGGATAGGTTTGAGTGTGTGTGAGAGTAGTATTTTGTGTGTGTTGGTATAGTTTTCTATGTATGTGGTGGGGGCGGTTCGTGTTTGGCGCGGGACGGTTTGTGTGTATGTGGGGTTAGATTTGTGTGGTTGTGTGATGGATAGGTTTGTGTCTGTGGTATGGGTAGTTTTGTGTGTGGGTGGCAGGTTTGTGTGTGGGGGGGGCGTAGTTTTATGTGTGGGGGTGTATGTTTCTGTGTGTGGGGGGTAGGTTTGTGTGTGTGGGATAGTGTAGATTTGTGTGTGTGTGGGGGGTAGTTTTGTGTTTTTTTTGGGTGGTGTAATTTTGTGTAAGCATGGTGGGTAGGTTTGTCTGTGGGGGTGGGAGATGGTAGTTCCTGTATGTGTGGGGGGTAGGTTTGTTTGCAGGGATGGTAGGTTTGTGTGTATGCGGATGGGGGGATAGGTTTGTGTGTATGCGGATGGTGGGGGTAGGTTTGTGTGTATGCGGGTGGTGGGGGTAGTTTTGTGGGTGGGTGATAGGTTTGTGTGTGTGCGGATAGGGGGAAGTGTAGGTTTGTATGTGGGATATAGATTTGTGTGTGCGCAGGTGGGGGGTAGGTTTGTGTGTGGGGGATAGTTTTGTGTGTGTGCGGGTGGGGGTGTAGGTTTGCGTGTGTTTACGGGGGTAGGTTTCTGTGTGTGGGTTAAGTTCATGTGTGGGTGGTAGTTTGTTTGTGGGGTATAGGTTTGTGCGTGGGTGGTAGTTTTATGTGTAGGGTGGTAGCTTTGTTTTTGGAGGGGTAGGTTTGTGTTTGACGGGGGTAGATTTGTGAGTGGCTGGGGGATAGGTTCGTGTGCATGGGAGGGGTTAAGTTGGTGTGTTTGTTGGGGGATAGGTTTGTCTGTGTGGGTGCGAAGCTTTTGTGTGGTGCAGGTTTGTATGTGTGTGGGTCAGTAGGTTTGTGTGTGGTATCGTTGTGGGTAGAGTTGTGTGGGCGAGTAGGTTTGTGTTTGTAAGATTTCGGTTTCTGTGTGTGCCTGGTGAGGGTAGGTTTGTATGTGTGTGTGGGGGGGGGGGGGGGGGGGGGCGGGTGTTACATATGTGAGTGCTGGGGTAGTTTTGTATCTGTGTGTGGAGACGGTGTAGATTTGCCTGTGTGTATTGGGGGGAGTAGGTTTGTTGGCGTGTGCGGTTAGGTTTGTCTGAGAGTGTGATAGGTTAGAATTTCTGACTAAACTCTACAAAAGTTTCGTTAGGCCTCAGCTAGAGTTCATTGTACAATTCTGGTCACCCCAATTTAGGAAGGATGTGTAGGCATTCTAAAGGTTGCAGAGGGGATTTAATAGGATGGTACCAGGAACGAGGTATTTCAGCTATGAGGAAAGGCTAGAGAAACTAAGTTTATTCTCATTGGAACAGGGAAGGTTGCGAGAGACCTAACAGAGCTGTTTAAGATCAGGAGAAGATTCGACAGATTGTTGGTTATTGTTTGTTGCTGTTTTTGTTGTTAATATTATTGCTTTTGTTGTTTATTATTATTGTTGTTTGATTCCCCCCACCCCTGCCCCCATCTTCTTCTTCCCTCACTCCCTTTCCCCACTTTCTCTCCTCCCTTTTCCCTTTCCCTCCCTCTTCCTGATCTTGCCCCCACCCATCTTTCCCTCTCTTCCTTGCCCCCCTTTCTCCCCCCTCTTCCTCCCTAAGCCTAACCCATCCCAACTTTCCCTCCCTCTCCCCCCTTACCCTCTTTTCTCCCTTTCTCCCCTGGCCCCATTTTCGCGATTGTTTGTGGGGACACTGCTGTGCGCAATTTGGCTGCCGCGTTTCGCCCACAAATATACAGTAGACTTTCCTGCCTTTCTTCCCCCTGCCTCGACCCCTCCCCTTTTACTTCTTTACCCCCTTTTGCCCCTAGTCCCACTTCCGTGACTGATTGTGGGACACTGCTGTGCGCAATTTGGCTGCCGCGTTTCGCCCACTAATATACAGTTACTTTTCCTACTATGCTTTACCCTGCCCTGATCCTTCCCACCCTGCTCTTGTCCTACCTGACTGTACAGCGCCTTGGGATGTCCTCTCGACGTGAAAGGCGCTATATAAATGTAAGTTTTGTTTGTTTGTTTGTTTTGTTGACAGCGTGAATAAGGAAAACTTGTTTCCACCGGTGGGCGTATCAGTAAATCGTGGTCACAGATTTAAATAGTTTTAAAAAAAGAATCAGATTGGAGGTGAGGAGCATTTTTGTCACTCAGCGAGTTGTTCGAATCTGGAATGCATAGCCTGAGAAGATGGTGGAGGCTGAATCGATAACAACTTGAAAAGAGAGGTAGACATTTTTTGGGAGGACTGGTTTGCGAGGCTATTGGGGAGAGAACTGGGGAGTGGGATTGAGTTGCTCTTCTTAAAGAGACGGTACTGATACGATGGGCCAAATGGCCTCCTTTTGTGCTGTAAGATTCTATGATTCTGTATGTGGGGGAGGTGCTAGGTTTGTTTGTGGTGGGGTTAGGTTTGTGCATGTGAATGTGTGGGTGTTTTGTGTGTAGGGCTATAGGTTTGTTTGTGTTTATGGTGGGATTGGGACCTATCTTCATAGCTCATCCCAGGAAGCAACCTTGTGAATCTGCTGTGCACTGAGCTGAGTATTTCCTTTCTTACATACAGAGTCCACAACGGCAGACAATAATCAATGTGGGGTCCCAGGAAAGCCCTACAGAGTTCCAGCAAGACTTCTCAACTCTTAGATGCTGAACGCCAACGTGCGTTTAGCACAATATTAATATTACGAATACTCGCATATACTTATTCTTATATGGATTATTAGAAATAAGATTTTCCTGTGCACAGATTTGTTCCCAATTTCCCCTGATTAAACACTACAAAAGTTTGATTAGGCCTCAGGTAGAGGTCTGTGTACATTTTTTTTCTTAGGGTTGATAGGTTTGTGTGCTGGGGAGCAAGTATTTGTGTGGCTATGATATGATGTTCAGGGACTGAGTTACACACATGGTTTTACACCCACTCTCACCGTGTCTATATCTCTCACACAGAAAGGAAGACTCGATGGAGGCTGTATCCTGTCTCCTGATTACTTTGCTTCTGTTACCACCTCAGACTCCGCGGAAATCAACAATGATAAATGGCTACATCTACAACAACAACAACAATTTACATTTATATAGCGCCTTTCACGTCGGGAGGACGTCCCAAGGCGCTAAAATCTTTGCATCTAATGCAAAGATTGTTTGTATTATCAGTATCTCTGTCTTTATATTCAATGTATAACTTTTACTCGTTCTCCCTCGTTCCACGTCTCTCAGTATTGTTATCACTTTAGATTCCCCTCACTTTCCATCTACCTTACTTTCACTTGCGCCCATTCCCAGGCTTCACTCTCCCTCTCGCTCTGTTTCTCTGTTTTACTAAATATCTCACTGGGTCAGTCTCCATACTCTCTGTCTTTCAATCGTTCGGTTCCTCTCACCGCATACATCTATATGACTACAACCCAAACCCCTCGCTCTCTCTCAAGATAAAGTTCCCATTCTCTCTCTCTCTCTCTAAACATTCTATCTGTCCTTTATTCTCCCTCTGACTGTCCCTCTGTCTTCCTCGGACTGTCTCTATGTCAAGCCATGTTTTGCAGTTCCCTAATAAAAGCATCGAACAACAGAAACATACCTAGTTTATAGGTTTAAAATTGTTGTAACTCTATTAAATATTTCCTCTACAATAAGAAATAATCTTACAAGTTGTAGAACGATTATCCACATTATACAATAACCATCTTCACTCAGAGGGTAGGGAATTTATGGACTTCTCTATCCCCAAAGGGTTGTAGATGGTCAGTCCTTGAATATATTCAAAACTGAGATCGATAGATTTCTTATGGATGAAGCGATTAAGGGATATGGTGATAAGGCGGGTAGGTGGGGTTAGAGTAGATCACCCATGATCTTATTGAATGGTGTTGCAGGCTCGAGGGCCTGAATGACCTACTCCTGCTTCTAATTCTTATATGTATATAGATATATACACAATATATATACACTATAGATGCATGTATGTATGAGTGTATATATTTTGCAAGAGCAGTCATTAAATCCAGAGAAGAAATACTGTCATAATATCACCGTGAAATAAGTTTCCCGTGAACCAGAGCTCCAGTATCCTGCAATGTACACATTCAATTTGAGTTTTTTTCCCGATAACTCCTTGATGTTTAGTTTAAGAAATGCTAACTATTTACTTTACCTGTTTAAATGACTGGTGTCAGGTGCCTTCTGAAATATCACGTAATTCCTTTCAAAAAGTTGCACATCAGCAATGCAGAGAGTGACGGGACGAGAGATGCAGCCAGTGGCTAAAACAGTAAAGATAGAAATGGATTCAGGGGATGCATGTGGCTGGGGGCCGTCAGCTGTACTGCACTGGTGAACACCAACACACACACACACACAAGCACACACATTCACACACGCACGTACACACACACACTCAAACACACACACATATATACACGTAAACACATAAAAACAGAAACACACAACTATGTGCACACACACACACATAGGCAGATCCAGCAGCTGTCAAGGCCACTCATTATATTTGTTTTTGAAAGTTTAAATTCAGTAAAATCTAAATATATGAAGTCAACAACTCACTTATTTACCTGTTGCCTTTCATTTATTTCCGTATTGCTCTCTGCTGTGTATCACCCGATCTCTCACTTGGTTCCGTAACTGAGTTAATCAAAGTAATTGAGAAACTCGAAGTCCACTATCAGTGTTTTGGTTCAAGGGTTTACATCCCTAATTAAGAACATAAGAAATTAATAGTTAGGAGCAGGAGTGAGCCATTCAGTCCCTCGAGCCTCCCCCCGCAATTCAATAAAATCATGGCTGATCTATTTTACGTCCACCTATCCGCCTTACCCCATGACCCTTAATAACTTTATCCACAAGAAATCTATCAATCTCAGTCTTGAATAAGTTCAAGGACTAGCCCTTTGGGGAAGAGAATTCCATAAAATCACTACACTCACAATGAAGAGGTTTTTTTTCTCAGCTCAGTGGGAAAGGGCTGACGCCTAATTTTAAGACCGTGACCCCCTGGTTATTGTTACTCCAATCGGCAGAGAAAATCTCCCACTGTCTCTTCTGTCGTGACCCCTGAATAGGTTTGTTTTAAATAAAATCACCTCTGATTCTCGCGAATATAGGCCTAGGTTGCTCAACCTATCCTCATAACTCATACCACTAGAAGTGACTGGTTAATTCAGGTCCAGTTATCTCGAGGTTACTGTAAATAACTACGCCTCTTTCTCTGACTGTATTTCTCTCGGTGATTCTCAATATGTGTCCGAATCTTTAATTTATGATCACTTTTTTCTGTCATTCTCAACCTGCATCTCTGTTTGTCTCTGCGTTTTAACTCTTGCTCAGGAATTTTCATCCACATGGAGATTGTGAAGCTTGGTGACGTGCTCTCATGCATATCATACAGCCAGCTGACAACAAAGCCTCTTAATCTGTCTCTCTGCCATTGTCCAGCTATTTACCTTTCTCCCATTTAATTGTTGTACTTTCTCTCTCTCTCTCTCCCTCTCTATCTATCATTCTCTCTCCCTTTCCCTTTCGTTTTCTTTCTTTCTCTCTCTCTCTCATTCTCTCTCTCTCGCCCTTTCTTTCACTCTCTCTTTCTCTCCCTATCTCTCTCTCTGGATTTCCTTCAGTATTGCATCCCTCTGATTCACGTTAGTTTCTGGCTGCCTCACTCCGCCCCCCCCCCCCCCCCCCCCTCTTTGCATCGACCTACTTTTTTCTTTCTCTCCGTCCCCCAACCCTCAACTCCACCATGCACCCACTGCCCCCTCCCCGCCCAGCCCCACCACCTCTCAATAGCCTCATCCAAACTTCCATCGGGGAGTTGAATTGCACATAACTGCCTTGATAGCACTGATCCCCCAGACCAGTGCTCCAGCCCAGAGCATGTGCGATACCCGTGGAAGGGAGGAGACCTGAGCTCCATCTTATTCTGCCCAGCACATCAACAAGTACCTGTTGTTCAGCTGTGCAGCGCTGCCCACCGCATGCCAACCTCTCACCCACAGCAGAGAAATGCAGATGCTCTCTGATCCTCCCGGCTCCTTCCTGTTCAGCCCCTTCTCTCCGGGCAACAGTTTGATCACAAAAGTATCCCCACAAACAGTCGTAGATTGACGTGAACAATTTGTTGTAGTTTTTTGGGGGGAAGGACTATTGTTAGCCATGTGGAGAGTGGAGGAAACTTGTCCAATGTTTAGCCCTGATCTGCCGGGATTCGAAACAAAGTTGTCTTTCACTTTAACACACAAACAAAATCCACTCTCGAGGTACAGTGCCTCATATAGAATCTTGCGGCATAAAATGGAGGCCATTCCGCCCATCGAGACAGATCCGGCTCTCTAGCAAGAGCAATTTAACCCCACTCCCCAGCTCTCTCCCCATAAACTCGCAAACCCGCCCTCCTTGAATAAATTTCCAATTCTCTTTTAAAATTTATGTTCAAATCGGCCTACACCACGTTTTCAGGCAACGCATATCAGATTCGAACAACTCGCTGGTTGAAAACACTTCTCCTCACCTCCACTCAGATTCTTTTCGAAACTAATTTACATCTGTGACCACGAGTCACTGATATGCTCACCAGTGGAAACAGATTTTCCCTATCTATTCTGTCGAATCCCCTCATGAAATTTACAACCTCTGTTATGTCTACTCGCAACCTTCTCTGTTCCAATGTGAATAATCGTAGCCTCTCTAGTCTTGCCTCGTAGCTGAATTCCTGGTACCATCCCAGTCCATCTCCTCCCTTTCCCTTTACAATTAACAGCCTTCCTAATGTGTGGTAACCAGAATTGTACACAGTAATCTAGCTGAGCTCTAGCCAAAGTTTTATATTTTACTCAGAGCTTCCCAATTTTGTACTCTAAGACCATATTTATAAAGCCTAGTATCCCGTTTGCTTTTTTTACAGCCTTGCCGTATCATTCACACATACCACCAGGTCTCTATATTGCTTCACAGCCGATAAATTGCACTACCTAGCCTATATTGCCTCCCCTCATTTCTCCTACACAAATGCACCATCTCACATTTCTCTACATTAAACTCCATCTGCCACGTGTCTGCCCTTTTTGCCATTCGACCTATATCATATTGCAGATGACAACTATCCTCCTCGCTATTTACTATCTTTACTAACTTTGTGTCATCTGCAATCATGCACCATGGTACGGTCTCTTTCGTACATTTGATGCCCTGTTTGTCGCTTCGGGTTGCAGTACCCCAGGCCTTGGTTCTCATAAACCCGAGCTTCACACTCTGTGAGATTGCGGAATCTAATTCTAATTTTCACTTGTGTTTGCAAATACAAATCTCCCCCTCCATTGCTTTTCCGTCTCTTTACTTCAATCTCATCCACATTCACCGAGACTCTCACAAATAGTGTCTCTCTCAAACACATCCTTGAGTTTCTATGACACACACATCGATTCACATCTGCACTCAGTAATTGTCACAAAATATCACTCCCTCCATCACACGTATAGTGTGTCTCTCATTCACGTAAACAAAATGTCTCTGAAACACACAGTTAACTTGTCTCACATGCAAACGGTTTATTACTTTAATACGCACAAACATATATATAATTTAACTCCCCCCACCCCCCCCCCCACCCATATAGAGTAGCCTAACATACTCAGAGAAAACCGATTCAGTGATTCACTTTCACAATCAAACACACACACACACACTGTAATGTCTCTCGCTCACCTAACCCCTCCTCACCACCAACACACATCCGTAAATTCACATGTCGCACATACACACACACAACGTTACACGGTGCCCTGTCTCTCACTCTCAATGACACAAGTGATCCCCTGAAACTATTTTACCCCCACCCCCACATACACACATCCTGCCCTGTTTCCTCTCACACACCCATCCCACACGCCCCACACACACATACAAACACACACTCTATCTGTCTCGCTCATTCTACTACACACACATACAAACATGCACACATACACACGCGCACACAGATGTATCTGTCTCTCATACTTACAAACTCTGTGTTCACTTGTAGCATATTGTTCACACATACAATATCACACATGACCACACACTGCAAGGTCCTGTCTGTTGTTCTCTGTGAGGCCCAGTACCTAATACTTTGTCTCACCTAAATACGTGCCAAATACTGTGTGGGAGAAGCTCAACCAGGTGCGATTATGTAAACAGGATAAACTGTTCCTCCAGACTAAGGGAGTTTGACATTTCCTCTAAATCCTGTATTTATTTTCTCACATACCCCCCCATACGGAGTTTCTCTCTTTCATACACAAAATCTCACAAACATTCACTGATTTCTGCCTGACACACAGTGAATGCCTCACAGAATGCCACCTCTCTCACCACCAAATGGATCCTCTCTCTCTCGAAAAGTCTTTCTGTCCAATACATTTCCTTCCAGTGCAGACATATACACGCTCACTCTCGCAGAAACAAAGTGCACTTTCGAACACAGTGTCTTTCTCACGCAGAGACATTACCATATCACAAACATGATCTCTCCCTCTCACTCACAACACATTTAACTCACAACGTGAAAGACTCTCTATCAATGTCATTTTGTTTCTTTGTTGTCACACACCTTGCCGTCTCACAAGCACAAGAGGTCCATCTTTCAGGTGCTCTCACTGTGTGTGTCATTCACAAACAGCAACGAATTCTAGAAAACTTGAAGCACTTCAGAGGATACATTGCAAAGTTAATTTACTGAATATTCCTGGTCGAAAAGAGTCAGGCAATTGCGCTCGGCAGTGTCCCACAGAGAGGCGTTGTTGACATCGACCAATATATTTGTATTTGTGGTTCATTATGATGATGTGCAGTAAAGATACCTGTCCACGGTTTGGCCCTGGAATCTGGCTTGCAAGGTGAGCTTGCTGTAGATTAAGCAACAGGAATTACATGCAACATCTCACACAATCACACACACTCTCACACACAGTGCTTTCCCTCCCACAGACACACAGTGTCCCTCAAATATACAGCGCCTTCTCTCTAACGCACATATTCTCACACGACAAGTCACTCTATCGCAGGCACAGTGTCCTCTCTTACACACACTCGGGGTATCGAACACAGAGTGAATCTTTGTCTCACACACACAGTCTCTCTCACACTCACAGTGACTTACCTCTCTCTCTCTCACACACACAGTCTCTCTCACACACACAGTCTCTCTCACACTCACAGTGACTTACCTCTCTCTCTCACACACAGTCTCTCTCACATTCACAGTGCCTTACCTCTCTCTCTCACACACACAGTCTCTCTCACACTCACAGTGCCTTACATCTCTCTCTCACACACAGTCTCTCTCACACTCACAGTGACTTACCTCTCTCTCTCTCATACACACAGTCTCTCTCTCTCACACACAGTCTCTCTCACACTCACAGTGACTTACCTCTCTCTCTCACACACAGTCTCTCTCACATTCACAGTGCCTTACCTCTCTCTCTCACACACACAGTCTCTCTCACACTCACAGTGCCTTACATCTCTCTCTCACACACAGTCTCTCTCACACTCACAGTGACTTACCTCTCTCTCTCTCATACACACAGTCTCTCTCTCTCACACACAGTCTCTCTCACACTCACAGTGACTTACCTCTCTCTCTCACACACAATAGTCTGTGGGATTAGGTAAATAGGGCGTGACTCTCCAGGGAGCAAGACAGTGAGCACCTGGCATCTCCAGACAAAGGACATTTTACCTTCTCTCTGAAACACACAGTTCCTGTCCCTCTCTCTCACATGCCGCGTTTCTTTCATACAAACGTTCTCACAAGCATTTACACAGTCACTGTCGCACACAAACACACACAAATACACATTCTACCTCACACACACCGTGCAGTCGTCCCCCCAAACTGAGTTTCTCACCCTGTAACACGCCCAGCATCTGTCTATGTCACACATACATATTATCTATATTTCACAGGGGATTTCTCTCACACACAAACACATTGTGCAGTCTCTGAATACACACATGTGTCCATCTCGCACACACAATATTCTGCCTCACACCTACTCACAGGGCTTTGCTCTCTCTCATGCAAACAAGTAGCAGTCCCCACCCCCACTCTCTCTGCTACTGTCTGCGTTACATAGAGTGACCTCGATTAATCACACACCAGCCATCCTCTCGATTAACCGCACACCAGCGATCCACGGTGTATTTATGTGTGTGAGAGAGAGGACACTTTCTTTCACACACATAAATACACTGTGGCATTAGGTAGACCTGCCTCATCACATCAGAGAGCGAGATAATAAGCACAGAATGTGGGCCAACGATTTGTTTCCAATATTTCTGGTACACCTCTGACTAAAACATTTGGACACCAAAGGTGCACTGAGTTTCCTTTCTCCATAGATGCTGCCTGACCTACCAGTGATTTCTGCCGAGTCCTCCCAGAGATTTATGTTTAGTTTCAAATTTCCAACAGTCGCTGTATTCTGCGCTTTTAAGAGAGTGAGCACATTCGTTTGCAGACAATCGTATTTTACACTGTTTCTTTGAGAAAAAACTTGACTAATTTCCTTCTAACATACACACATAGGTTTCTCTCTTTAGTAGACACAGCATTACACACATAAACACAATCTGCCTCAAATGCAAAGATAGATAATCTATCACACATGTCTCTCTAACATACATTTATATTTTTATCTTTTCTCCATAACACTCATTATCCTGCGAAATGCACATATACAATCTCTCCCTGTCGCACACAGTGATCCAGCCCACTCAAACATGTCAACTTTTCTCTCATAAACACACAGGGTTTCCCTCTCTACATATCTATTCATGACAATGTTGCTCTCTCTCTCTCTCTCTCGTTAAGTGTCCTTGTCACACAGTGTTGAATTACAAATGCAGCCTCCTTTATAAACAGACACAATGTCTATCTCCTATTAAAAACAGACGCCGTGTTTATCCCACACACCTACACAGTCCCTGTCACACGTCCCTACATGGCCTTGACTCTCACACACAAAACGCTTAACAAACAGATGCACATTTTGCCTCTCACTCACAGAACAAAGTGTGTGTCACTACCATTCCCTTCATGTCTGATCCACTGTGTCCTCTCTTACAGTAAATGATTGCTGTCCCCGACATTGTGTGTTGTTTATATCAATAGACACACACATACAGTGTCTGGCCTCCCTCACACACAATAAGCAATGGGTTCAGGTGAAGAGAGAGATACTGAACTCATTGCATTTCCAGACAAAGCCATTCTCACACCGTTTCTATGCAATGATGCCTTGCCCTGTCTCCCACACTTACACCAAGGTTGTTTGTCTCTGTTCTACACACAGACGTACAAGTTGACATCCTTTGCACGGACACACAAACACAGACAGTCTGTGTCTCACGCCCGCAGCCAGTGCCACAAATATAGGCTGTAGTCACTGTCTCTGAGACACATTACCTCAGGCCTTGGCTCTCAGCCACCTGTGCCCGACACTCTGCGGTGTGGCGTCAATCCGGCGCCTCCCTCCGGTCAGTAGCTTCCATTCCCGGTAATCAAACCGTCTCTCAAACCGTGTGTGTGAGGGGGGGGAGACAGACTGTGGGGTTCAGAGAGAAGCAGAGCTGGAAGCTGCGTGTGTGAGAGAGAGAGAGAGAGAGAGAGACGGCAAGAAAGCAGGTGAGAGAAACGGTGTCAAATTCCCTTGGTCTGGAAATGGCAGGTGTTCAGTCTCTCGGAGAGACACACCCCGTTCAATTAACCCCACAGAGTATTGTGTGTGTGTGTGAGAGAGAGAGAGAGATTGTGTGTGTGTGAGAGAGAGATTGTGTGTGTGTGAGAGAGAGATTGTGTGTGTGTGAGAGAGAGAGAGATTGTGTGTGTGTGAGAGAGAGATTGTGTGTGTGTGAGAGAGAGATTGTGTGTGAGAGAGAGAGATTGTGTGTGTGTGAGAGAGATTGTGTGTGTGTGTGTGTGAGAGAGAGATTGTGTGTGTGTGAGAGAGAGATTGTGTGTGTGTGTGTGAGAGAGAGATTGTGTGTGTGTGTGTGAGAGAGATTGTGTGTGTGTGAGAGAGAGATTGTGTGTGTGTGTGTGTGAGAGAGAGAGAGAAGGCACTGTGTGTGTGTGTGTGAGAGAGAGAGAGATTGTGTGTGTGTGTGAGAGAGAGATTGTGTGTGTGTGAGAGAGAGATTGTGTGTGTGTGTGTGTGAGAGAGAGAGAGAGATTGTGTGTGTGTGTGAGAGAGAGATTGTGTGTGTGTGAGAGAGATTGTGTGTGTGTGAGAGAGAAGGCACTGTGTGTGTGTGTGAGAGAGAGAGATTGTGTGTGTGTGTGACACATTCACACACATGTGAGGGTGGTGTGAGTGTGTGACGGGTGTGATTTTTAAGTGGTGTCAGTGAGTGATGTGGTGTGTTTGTGAAGGGTTGTGAGTGTGAGGCGATGTGAGTGTGAGTAGATGTGAGTGTGAGTATGTGTGAGCAGGTGTGAGTGTGAGCAGGTGTGAGTGTGTGTGTGAGCAGGTGTGAGTGTGTGTGTGAGCAGGTGTGAGTGTGTGTGAGCAGGTGTGAGTGTGAGGCGTGTGTGAGCATGTGTGTGAGTGTGAGCGAGTGTGAGTGTGAGGGGAGGGTTGCTGGGGATGGACTGACTGATGGGTTACTGGCTGGGGAGGCTGATTGGTTGGTGTGAGTTAATGAGGTGGCTGGTGATGGAGACTGACTGACTGACCCTCACGTTGCCCTCTGGTGTGGAGCCTGTAGCTCAGGGGTGACAGCCCTCGCCTGGCGAGCCGCAGACCCGGGTTCCATTCCCGGCCTCACCTCGAGCCGAGTCTCCTCCTCCACCCGCCTGAAACACACAACAACAACAACAACAGCAATAACAAAATGCCCCCCCCCCCCCCCCCCCCCCCCGGCTGTTTGTGGGGGAGGCTGCCGGGCGCCATCGGCTGCCGCGTTTCACCCACAAAACACACAGTCACTTCACCGGACATTGAGTCCCGTGAGGAGATTCCAGGTGAGGAGAGGACGGGACAACATGCCCGGAAAATGGCGGATTATTATCCCTGTTATTGTGGCTCTCACTGCCTCTCTCTCTCTCTCTCTGTGTTTCTCTCAGTCGCTCTCCCACAAAACACACAGTCACTACACTGTGACACACCAACACAGTCACTAACCCGTGACCCCCCCAACACAGTCACTACTCTGTGACCCCCCCAACACAGTCACTACACTGTGACCCTCACACACAGTCACTACACTGTGACCCTCCAGCACAGTCACTACACTGTGACCCCCTAAACACACAGTCACTACACTGTGACCCTCAAACACAGTCACTACACTGTGTCCCTCACACACAGTCACTACACTGTGACCCCCCCTGAACACACAGTCACTACACTTGACAGTGAACGAGCGTTTCCGGTGCGCGTCCCGCGACTGGTTTGAGGCGCCAGACGCCAGCGTCACTAATATTATTATTGTTATATTATTATTAAATGTGAAGCCTCTTTTACCTCAGAGACTTTCGGCGGCCAAATAAACAGCCGTTGGCTGCGCGCGCAGCTCCAACCGTCGCCTCCCCGCGCGCCGACAGTTTGGCGCTTTTCAAATTGAAGGAAAATGGGCGGAGCCGCGCGACGAGGCGGGGTCTGCGGGTGAAGTGAAGCGAGCGCTGGGCCTTGTTGGTCACATGACAGGGGCGGACCTGGCTGGTCACATGGTTTACCTCACTCTGCCCCCCACCTACTCCCCCCCCCCCCCACACCCACCACCAACCATTGTGGAAGTATATACACACACAGTATATACTCAGTGTACACTCACGGACAGGCAGACAGACAGTCTGAACTGGGTCTCTCTCACTTGTCTGCTCATGTGAAGATTTTATCTGATGATTTGCTCCACCAGTGGCCCAGTGATAGAGCGTGACGCACACACATTTGAAATTGTAAAATTTAGCCATTTATACCTAGATGTAATTTCTATACTTTTAACCCACTAACAAAATGAGAAAGACAAGTCCTGGGGAATGCAGATTGGCACAAAGCCAGTCGCTTCCTTATCTAAGTATTTTACAGGACAGGGAACAGTAACTCCTGCAAACCTGAAGAAACTGTGACGTTGTCTAGTCCAAACGCCACCTGGAGATAAGCTTGTTTCGCCTGAA
The DNA here is from genome assembly GCA_035084275.1 of Hydrolagus colliei. NCBI lineage: Eukaryota > Metazoa > Chordata > Chondrichthyes > Chimaeriformes > Chimaeridae > Hydrolagus > Hydrolagus colliei. The sequence continues at coordinate 2,518 of JAYJKW010000386.1, read as the reverse complement.
TCGTTCCAAACTGGGACT
>JAYJKW010000083.1:0-25984 GCA_035084275.1 Hydrolagus colliei | reverse complement strand
TCACAGTTAAAGCTCCCTCTACACTGTGTGTCCACACTCCCAGGTCAGGTTAGAGACACAGTTTGCAGATGACACTAAGTTAGGGAGAATAGTAAACAGTGAGGAGGATAGTAGCCATCTGCAAGAGGATATAGACAAATTGGTAAAGTGGGCAGACACATGGCAGATGAAGTTTAATGCAGAGAAGTGTGAGGTGATGCATTTTGGGAGAAGAAATGAAGGGAGGCAATATAGGCTAGATAGTACAATTTTAAATGGTGTAAAGGAACAGAGAGACCTGGGATTTGTGTTAGTGACTCGTTGAAGGTGGCAGGACAGGTAGACAAGGCTGTTAAGAAGGCAATATGGGATACTAGGCTTTATAAATAGGGGTATAGAGTACAAAAGTCAGGAAGTGCTGACTAACCTCTATAGACTTTGGTGAGGCCTCAGCTGAATACTGTGTTCAATTCTGGTCACCACACTACAGAAAGGATGTGAAGACATTGGAAAGGGTACAAGAAGATTTACTAGGATGGTGCCAGGATTGAGGGACTTCAGCTATGAGGAGAGGCTAGATAGGCTAGGGTTATTCTCTGTGGAGCAGAGAAGATTGAGGGGGAGACCTAATAGGGGTTTATAAGATCATGAGGGGTTTCGACCGACAGGGCAAATAGAGAAAAACTATTTCCACTCGTGGGTGAATCTGTGACTCGTGGTCACAGATTTAAAATAGTTTCAAGGCGCAGTAGAGGGGGAGCTGAGGAGAAATTTTTTCACTCAGCGAGTTGTTCGAATCTGGAATGCATTGCCTGAAAAGGTGGTGGAGGCTGATTCGATAACAACTTTTAAAAGGGAATTAGATCTTTATTTAGGGAGAACAGGTCTGTTAGGCTATGGGGAGCGGGCAGGGCAGTGGGATTGAATCGCTCTTTTCAAAGAGCCGGCACAGACTCGATGGGCCGAATGGCCTCCTTTTGTGCCGTAAAATTCTATGAATCTATGAATCTACAGTAAAGCTCCCTTAACACTGTGTGTCTGTCCACACTCCCAGGTCAGGGTTAGAGACACAGTAAAGCTCCCTCTACACTGTGTGTCTGTCCACACTCCCAGGTCAGGGTTAGAGACACAGTAAAGCCCCCTCTATACTGTGTGTCTGTCCACACTCCCAGCTCAGGGTTAGAGACACAGTAAGTCCCCCTCTGTGGTTGCCTGTCTGTATCTTGTCAGGTTTACCTGGTGATTTTCGGTGATTTCCGTCTCTGAAATTCCGTCTCGTCCACAGTCCACACGGCTCCTCGCACATTCTCAACTCTCACAAAACACTTGTGGAGGCTCAGATTGTGTCTCACTGCATTCTGTACACACACAGACACACACACACAGACACACACACACACACACACACAATTAGTCATATTGACCTGTCCGCTCAGCCCTGTCCACAACCATCGGCGGTCGGGCCTTCAGTCTCTGTCCCTCACCCTCCGGAACTGCATCGCACAGTCTCAACCCTCCCTCACCCCCTCCCTCAGCAACTTCAAACCTTAGGGTTAAAGCCCTGGCCTCGCCAGCCACAGTCCTTCTTGTCACGTACCTTCCAGGTGGCTGTGTTGTTGCGAAAGAAAGCAAACTTCCTTGTGAACCAGAGATAGATTTCATTCAGAGTCATCTGTTTCTCACTGGTCTCCAGGATAGCCTGAAACCCAGAGAGAGAGACATCACGGTCCTGTCACTGAGTGGTTGGAACTTCAGTGATTTTCGCCCCCTAGTGTATTCAGAAGCGATTTGAGAGGTTTTGATGACGTGATGAGCTGCTGTGTCAAATGCAAGGATTATTATTATTGATATTATTGATGTGTATATGAGTTACATTGATGTCGGTGTTGATGATGTTGGTGTTAAAGAGACTTTGATGATGATGGTGTTAATGAGGTTGGTTTTCAGTGCCTTTAGACGTCCTCCCGACGTGAAGGGCGCGCTACAAATGTACTTTTGTTGTTGTTAATAATGATGATGGTGTTGATGATGAAGATGATGGAGTTGCTGCAAGGATTATTATTATTCAATCCATGTGGAGTCCTGTAGCTCAGTGGTTAGAGCATTCGCTTTGTAAGCGAGTGACCCAGGTTCGATTCCAGGCAGGTCTTGGGCAAGTTTTTCTTACTCCACACACACACACGCGCACACACACTCGCATATGATATTAATCCCTCCAAATAATAAATTGTCCATTTCAAATCCATGACTGTTTGTGGGGGACACTGCTGTGCGCAACTGGCTGCCGCATTTCGCCCACAACAATATACAGTCAATTCACTTCACAGTATATTCTGTGAAGCGCTTTGAGACACAGTCTAGAAGACGTGAAAAGTTTAGGATTACTATTATTATTAATATTAATACTATTATTAGCTTACCCATCTGATCAGAGCTGCATAGTGAAAGGTGGCCTCGTATTATAGACTCTGTAATATTCCAGGTTCGAACTCACGTCTAAATACAATTGAAAGAGATAGAGAACAGAGAGAGAGAGAGAGAGAGAGAGAGAGAGAGAGAGAGAGACAGCATTAGAACATGACCAAGGCCTCCACTCCCGTCACCTTCACCTCCACTCCCAGATAGGGAGAGAGAGAGAGGGTGTGAGGGAGGGAGATGGAATTTGTGATTTGTGAGGTGTGGTAGAAGAGGAAAGTCTTCAGTTGTGACCCGAAGATGATCTGCGTCCCAACAACAACAACAACTTGTGTTGATACAGCGCCCTCCCTCCATGCCGGCCGGGTTGGGGGGGAGGTGGGGGTGACAGGGAGCCAGGGGAGCTTGGCAAAGACGGGAGGGATGTGTGCGGTGGACTGGAGTCTGCCGAATGGTGTCTTACCTGGGTACAGGGGGCTGTGCTTGTCCCAGACTTGAGTCCAAGGTTTCCCGTTGTCTATGGCACCCGCTCTGCTCTCCTCACACACAACGCTTGCTCCGGCCTCCCCGTTTTCTGTGGTGAGGAACGGAAAGGGTTAACACATGTTAAGCGTTTCATCTGTGCCGTTGCAACCCTGGCCTCGTTCGCAAACTACAGTCCCTATAGCTCAGTGGTTGGAGCCTTGGCTTCGCTCTCTCTCGCTCGTAAGCCACAGTCCCTATAGCTCAGTGGTTAGAGCCCTGCGTTAACACACGTTAAGCGTTTCATCTGTCCCTTCCTGTGGCTCAGTAGTTGGAGCCCTGGCCTCGCTTGCAAACTACAGTCCCTGTAGCTCAGTGGTTAGATCCCTGGCCTCACAAGCAAGGACCTGGGTTCAATTCTGGCAGGTCAGGGCGAAACCTTGGGCAAGTTTCTTTAACTCCACACGCCTGATATTAATCCCTGGTCACCTCAACTCATGACTGCTTGTGGGGGGGGACGCTGCTTTGTGCAATTGGCTGCCCGTTTTGCACACAAAATACATTCACTCCACTTTACAGTATATTCCGTGAAGCGCTTTGAGGCGTCTCCATGACGTGATAAAAGCGCTATATTATTCTGCTTAACACTCACCTGACTGTCCAGTTCAGAGTGTTCACTCTCAGTTGTGTTCGCATGGCAAGGAGTCTGCCCTTCTCAACAACCAACTACACAAACAGAGAGAGAGAGAGAGAGACAGCAGAATAGTCACAAAACTCATCACGGTGTGGAGGGAGCAAGGAAGTGATGGGGAGAAAGTGCGAGCAGGAGGGAGAGAATGTCAGAGTTTGCAGGCGTAGTGACTGAAAGTGTGGTCACTGATGGTGGAGCGGAGGGAACGAGGGGACAAGAACGAGGTCGGAGATAGTCGACTGGACGGAGGCAGAGAGTAGTGGAGTAGAGGGTAAATCAGGTCAGAGAGGAAGGGAGAGGGGTGCCAGGGGCTGAAAGGGTTTGAAGGGGTAGGGATCTTGAAATCGATCCATTTGGTAATTGGAGCCAGGGGAGCCTGGCGAGGGCTGGGGAGATGGGGGAGAGAGTTTAGTGTGTGATGGGAGCCAGGGGAGCTTGTCTCTTATTTACCTTTTGCTCTAGTTGGTAAACTTTCTCTTTCTGAATGAGACACTGGGCCGTGCTTCTCTCATCAAGACAGTGGGAATTATTGAGGTGCCTGTCGTCAAATGTACAACTTGCTCAGTCCATCAGTCTCACCCCAGACAATCACACACCCACTTAATATTAATACAAATATCCTCGCGTTTGATATGTATATATATTTGTGTAGTCCTGTAGCTCAGTGGTTAGAGCCCTGGTCTTGCTCTCTCGCTCGCAAGCCACAGTCCCTGTAGCTCAGTGGTTAGAGCCCTGGTCTTGCTCTCTCGCTCGCAAGCCACAGTCCCTGTAGCTCAGTGGTTAGAGCCCTGGCCTCACTCGCAAGCCACAGTCCCTGTAGATCACTGGCCCTGAGCGAAATGCGGCTTGCAATCGCACGACAAATGGTTGTGGACTGAGTGAAGAATTTATTTTGGGTGGGATTATTACCAGCTTTCCTGCTGTTTGCCCAGCTGGGACCACCTTCCCCCTTAGCTAGTTAGCGAGTGAACGAGCTATCTAGTTAGTTAGTTAGTTAGTTGGTTAGTTACTGAGACAGACAGGCACGCGCACACAGACATACACCCTTACATAGTTAGTTACTGAGACAGACAGGCACACGCACACAGACATACACCCTTACATAGAATACACATACACGGAATACATGCATAGAATACACACTGACAGACAGACACAGCTTAGCACACTCACAGACACACACAAACACACACACAATACCTACACCAAAAAGTCTCTGTATTCTTCAAATAGCTCCTCGCATCCCGGCCATTGACAAAAACCATGGAAGAACAAGGGATGGGATGAAGCTGAGTCTCTAGACAGGGGAGCAGTGGGGAGAGAGAGAATGTGAGACGGATATATATATATATATATATATACACTGAAGCAGTGACAGACTAAGAGAGAGCAACAGAGAGAGAAAATGAGGCAGAGAGATAAACGGAGAGAGACAGACAGACACCGACCCCCACAGCAAGAGACACAGAGAGAGCAAGACATCACAACACTGAAATTGGCATTGACACAACGCCTTTCATGTCGGGAGGACGTCTCAAGGCTTTGGACAGCCTTGGGAGAGAGGAGAGAGAGCGAGAGGAAGAGAGTGTGAGTGAGAGGGAGGGAGCGAGAGAGAGCAACGGAAGGAGGAGAGCAAGCGATGGAATCAAAGAGGGCAAGAGACGACAGGTGGGAGGGGTGGGTGGTGGATCAGACAGACACTCACTCACCTGTTCGCCACCCAGGGGGAGTTCAGTGCGTTGATGGGACTGCAGTAGAAACGAGCGGCGAGGCCGGGACGGGTTGGGGGAGCGGTTGGGATGGGCTGGAGAGGAGATGAGCCCCCGCCTCTGCTGGCTGCCCCCAAAATGGGGGGCTCCACAAGCACCCTGCCGTACACACAAGCAGCGCTCAAAACAACAACCAGAATCAAATCCCGCCAGGATCCCACTGTAAAAGCCTGGCTGCGAACACAGCAGACAATTGCGCCCAGTGACGTCCACAATAATATACGTATAATAATAATAATAATAGTTATCCTTGAGTTTGACACAACGCCTTATCCTGTTGTCAAGTTGTCTCAAAGTGCCTCACAGAATATACTGTGAAGTAAGTTCACTGTATATATTTTGTGGGTGAAGCGCGGCAGCCGATTGCGCACAGTAGCGTCCCCCACAAACAGTCGTGGGTTGAAATGACCAATTTTTGGAGGGATTAATATCAGGCATGTGTGTGTGTAAAGCGTAGTAACTGTGTGTTTTGCGAGCAGCCCCGGTTTTTGCTGTGCGGATGGGGGGTGGGGTTCGAAACCACAACCTTTTGACTCGGAACAAGCGAGACAGAGAGAGAGAGCTCGGCTGACAACCAATTTTCATTACCTTGGGAGGTAGAGTGAGGAGCGACAGATTCATTTCCAAACAGACGTAACATTTGATAATGCAAAGGACTCAACTGGATGAAGTGTTGAGCTGGTGTGTCCGTCTGTTAACAAAAATTCATAATAATAATAGTGATTATTATTTTGTAACAGTAAGCTTCGCATTTGATATGTTTCTACCACAAAATGTGCAGACAATTCACTTCACTGTTTACGGAGTCCCATAACTCAGTGGTTAGAGCCCTGGCCTCGCTCTCTCGCTCGCTCGCTCGCTCGCTAGCCGCAGTCCCTGAAGCTCAGTGGTTAGAGCCCTGGCCGTGCAAGTGAGAGGACCTGGGTTTGATTCCCGGGTGGAACAGGACAGGACAGGGCGAACCTTTCGCAATTTCCTTACTCCATAAACACACACACACTCTCTCTCTCTCTCCCCCAGCGCTGCACTTGAGTGTCAGCTTAGGCTACCTTCGACGTGGAGACGAGAGGGAGAGAGAGAGAGAGAGAGCAGAAGCGAGCAGGCTGTCACACAATAAGGCTGGTACCTGTGCAGAAGCTGATGGGGTTTGTTTCTGTAATAGATCATGCCTCTCCTCTCCAGGTAATCTCCCACTGAACGATAGTCTTTCCATCTCCTTCATATCTATCCACCTGCGCACACAGTAACAGCCAACGCCGGGTCTCCTCACAACTGAAACAACAGGAATAATTACAATAATAATCCTGGCGTATGATCACGTCTTCAAGACGTTCTCAAAGCGCTTCACGGGGACACACTGTAAAGTGCAGTGACTGTGTTTTATAGGCAATTGCCAATTATCCCCAGTTTACCCTGTCCAGTCCCACCTGTGAATCGAACCCTGGTCGTCTCGCTTGCGAGGCGAGGGCTCTAACCACTGAGCTACAGGGACTCCGCACTCTCAGGTGATATGGCGGGCGAGGACGCAGGCTGCAGATTTTTGAGCAAACTCACTGAAACACAACGCACAGCACAAACCTCGCTGGGTGGAAAATTAAAATCACAGTTACCAAAAAAAGATTTATTTGTTTTCATTCAATCCATTCCGGATTTCCCTGATCAGCTTCACAATTTGCGTGTCTGTGTCTGTGTTTGTGAGTGTGTCTGTGTCTGTATCTGTGTGTGTTAGACAGTGATTCGTATTAACTGGAGAACTGAGACAAGTGAGATTTAACCGCAGAGTTAGAAACACAGTAAAGCTCCCTCTACACAGATGTCCACACTCCTAGGTCGGTCAGAGTCACGGTAAAGCTCCCACTACACTGTGTGTCCATCCAAGAGATTTTAATCTTTTGTATATCATTTTAATTGTACCTATTTCACAAAATATAAATTTACGGAGTCCTGTAGCTCAGTGGTTAGAGCCCTGGCCTCACTCGCACGCCACAGTTCTGTAGCTCAGTGGTTAGAGCCCTCGAAAGCAAGAGACCTGGGTTCGATTCGCTGCAGGTCAGGTCCGGGCAAAACCTTGGTAAGTTTCTTTACACACACGCCTGATAATAATCCCTCAAGAATTTATTTAAAAATGATTAATTGGTCACTTCAATCCACAAGTGTTTGAGGGACGCAGCTGTGCGCAATTTCGCTGTGTTTTGCACACAACAAAATACAGTCACTTCACTGTACAGTATGTGGTGTGAAGCGCTTTGAGACATCTAGAAGACGCGATAAGGCACTTTGTCAAATGCAAAGATTATTATCGCTCGTGGCTCTAATTGAAAGAGAAGGGAGTTTCTCTCTGTCTCTCTACTTCTCCCTCACTTTCTCCCCCTCTCTCTCCCCGTTCCTGGCAAACAATCCCTTGGCTAAAATGGCTTGCGCTGTTTGTGGGGACGTCGCTGGCCACATTGGCTGCCGCGTTTCGCTCTCCCAAGTCAATCCACTTGACAGTATATTCTGTGAAGCGCTTTGATTTGTCTCAAAGGCGTGAGTGATTAGGGGCTGTATCAAACGCAAGGATGATTCTTATTTTGTTCCTATAATATTGTCACGACATTTTCATAATAATAATTAATAATAATCCTTGCATTTTACACAGCGCCTTATCGCATCTTCTAGACGTCTAGACTGTGTCTCAAAGCGCTTCACAGAATATACTGTAAAGTGAATTGACTGTATATTTTGTAGGAGAGCAAAACGCGGCAGCCAATTGCACACAGCCGTGGATTGAAATGACCAATTTACTATTGTCATTTTTTCTGGAGGGATTATTGTCAGGTGTGTGTGTGTGTGTGAGCGAGCGTGTGTGAGTGTGTGGAGTAAGGAAACTTACTTTCCTTAGCTTTCGCCCTGACCTGACCTGCCGGGAATTGAACCCAGGTCTCTCTCGCTTGTGTGGCGAGTGCTCTGACCGCTGAGCTACACTGAGCGTCACAAACCGTTTTCCAGTGAGTCCTCCAAATTAACCCGAATTATCGTTCGATGGAAACACCGTTATCTTCAAGGAAAATTGTTCCTGGAGTTTGATTCGGGCGAAACATGATTTTTAAATCTTTCTAAAAAAATCTTTTTAATAAACAACGCTGATTTTAAAGTTACTTTAAACAGATTCCGCAGCACATCTAACTGTGCGATGATGTGCCTGTCACATGGAGCCGGACGTCCCAAAGCCCATTGCAGGATTTGGCAGTGGAGTGTGGTGACTGTGTGTTTCACAGGCAGCTGATTTGCACACAGTGAGGTCCCAGCAAACAGCCGTGACAGCGAGCGAGTGAGCGAGCGGTCTTTGTCTATCGGCAAGGACACCGAGAGAGAGACAGAGGAAGAGAGACACCAAGAGAGAAACAGAGAGAAATAGGAAGAGGGAGAGACATAGAGTGAAAGAGAGTGAGAGAGACCTTTTGCTTTCCTGCCCGATAGCTAGCGAGAGATCATTAAAACCTGCCCTGAACAGGGCACAGATGGGAGGGGAGTGAGTGACTAATGTCAGACAATGCGTCGCTCATTCTCTCTCTCTCTCTCTCTCTCTCTGTCTCTATCTCTTGCCATCTCCCTATATCCAGTGCTGTGCTGGAGAGTCAGTTTAGATAATATGGGTTCAGAGTCCCGTGCGTGTGTGTGTGTGTGTAAGGTGGACTTGAATCCACGAGTAACTGAGCCGAGCTGACACACACACATATTTAATGAACGTTTCTGGTTAACGCCATGTAAAGTTTTAGCTATTTGTGTTTTCTTTTCATCGCAGAAAATCTTGGCACCCAAACACAAGCTGCTTCTCCTGCTTCCTACACAAAACACACACAGTCACTACACTTTACAGTGTGTCCCTGTGTGTGAAGCGCTTTGAGACAAGGTCTCGACGACGGGATAAGGCACTGGGTCAAACGCCAGGATTATCACTCATGTTAAAGTCACCAGTGCTCACCTACACAAGACTTACCTATTAAGTGAAGCTCACTTTTCTATGTGTACCACCAGTGCGGAGTCCCTGTAGCTCAGTGGCTAGAGCTTTCGCCTCGCAAGCGAGAGGACCTGGGTTCGATTCTAGGGGTTGTCAGGACCGGGCAAAACCTTAGGCAAGTTTCCTTAGTCCATAAACGCCTCTGTTTACCAGCAGTCATTAGGAACCCACTTGTTAGTCGATTGGGGGATCACTCCCCCCCCCCCCCCCCCCCCCCCGGGGGGCAATAATCCCTTCAAAATAACAATAATACTGTGGTCACTCTACCCCCTTGTTGGCTGTTTGTGGGGACGTCACTGGGAGCCATCGGCTGCCGCGCGCGTTTTGCTCTCCCCGCAAAACACACACACACACACACAGTCACTATACTTTACAGTGTGTCCCCGTGAAGCACTTTGAGATGTCTCGACGGCGGGATAGCTACTATACATATTGTATTAACATCGAGGGAATATTTCTTAACATAACTCACCCTTTTGGTGTCTGAAAGAACGGACGGGCGGACGGATCGACGGATCGATGAGCTTTTCTGGAAGGAGAGAGGGTTTGAAACAAAAAATGGGGTCACAAACACCTTGGATTTATATGGTAGAGACAAAAAATCACCTAACCACAAGAACGAGCCAAAAAAAATTCTCACTAAACCCATTATTGTTGCGTTAAAAATGACTTGTATAGGTGTGGTTTTCACATTGACTCTTAAAGCGGAAACATTTAATTTGCACGTTTGCCCTTTCTAATCTGTGTTATCTCTCAAATATTTCTACCGGGGATTTTTATTCAAGGTGGCGGGGGGGGGGGGGGGGGGTCGTATGTTTTTATGGTAAAAAGATTGTATGCAGTTGGGAGAGAGAGAGAGAGACACCCACATATACACACACACAACACACTCAGAGAGAACGACGCACTCACACACTCACGCACACACAGTGAGAGAGACACGCACACACAGAGACAGACACACACAGACACAGTGAGAGAGAGAGAGTGACACCTATACACAGTGAGAGAGACACACACAGGGTGAGACAGACACACACACACACAGAGAGAGACACACATACAGAGTGAGAAACACACACACACACTTAGTAAGAGAGATATAGACTCTGAAAGAGACAGAAACACAGAGAGACAAAACACAGAGAGAAGCACACACACACACAGAGCGAGATACATGTGCTGTGTGGGGACATCATTGGGCTCAATTGGCTGCCACGTTTCGCTCTCTCACAAAACACAGTCACTCCACTTTACAGCGTGTCCTGTGAAGCGCTTTGAGACGTCTTGACGATGTGATAGTGCGAGCGAGAAAAAGAGAGAGAGTGTGAGTCTCGCTCCCTCTCTCTCACACTCTCTCTCTCACCGTCTTGTCATCGAGACGTCTCGAAGCGCTTCACGGGATGCGCTGTAAAGTGGAGTGACTGTGTGTGTTTTGACTGAGCCATTTGCATGTCTGTTTGGGTGGCTTTAATGATAATAGTCCTCGTCTGGTCACCCCGGGTGTCTCAGAGCGCTCGAGGGGATATTAGCGTCAAGCGGGTTGACCGCACGTACATTGGTGGGCGAAACGCGGCAGCCAATTGAATTAGGGGGGATCTTATTGAAACATAAGATTCTTAAAGGGCTGGATAAAGTGGACACTAAGGGACTGTTTCCCCTGGTAGGAGAATATATAACCAGGGGTCACAGTCTTAAAATGAAGGGTCAGCCTTTTAGTACAGCGTTGAGGAAACATTTCTTCACTCAGAGGGTAGTGAATGTATGGAATTCACTCCCCCAGAAGGCTGTAGATGCTCAGTCCTTGAACATTTTCAAGGCTGAGACTGAGAGATTTTTGAAAAATATAGGGATTAGGGGATATGGGGATAGGGCAGGTAATCAAAGTTAGGCGAGAAGATCAGCCATGATCTTATTGAATGGCGGGGCAGGCTTGAGGGGCCGAATGGCCTACTTTTGCTCCTAATTCTTATGTTCTTATTGCGCACAGCGACGTCCCTACAAACTGCGTGAAACAAAACCAGAATCGGGCGCTTGAGAGAGAGAGAGAGCGAGAGACCTTTAAACAGTGGCAGAGATCACATCGTGCTTTCTGACGTACGTCTCTGCTCTAAACACGGACTCTCCCCTCAAGTACGCACGAACATAGTTTCCGTGCCTGCCCCCGGTTTGTACCTGTTAACCTTTCCCTTCGGCGTTTAAGCTGAGGGTCATTGTCTCTCTCTCTCTCTCTCCGTCTCCGTCTCTGTCTCTCTCACTCGCTCTGTATAATTTGGTCATTCAATTCCATGGCTGTTTGCATGGGGACGTCGCTGGGCGCGGTTGGTTACCGTGTTTCACCCACAAAAATACACGCACATGCACAGTCTCTCCACATCACAGTGTGTCCTGGGAAGCGCTTTGAGACGTCTTGACAATGAGATAAGGCGCTGGCATCGAATGCCAGGATTATTATTATTATTATTATTGTTCGGCTGGATGTCTGACACACACGGCTCCCGTCACCTCGTTATTAATAATAATAACTCTAATAATCCTTGTGTCTGTTAAGTCTTCGAGACGTCTCAAAGCGCTTCACGGAACAGGTGGGATCTGCGAGCGAAGGGACTCGGGTTCGATTCCCGGGTGGGACAGGAAGAAATTTCGTGCAGATTTTCTTACACGCACGTTCTCGCTCTGGTCTGTCTCTCACTCTGTCTCTCTCTGTCTCTGTCTCTCTCTGGTCTGTCTGTTTCTTGGTCTCTGTCTGATCTCTGTCTGACTAAATATTCCCCTTTTAACTCCATCCAGGGACGTTGCTGTCAAATCTGTGTGTGGTGTCCACGTCGGTATCAGTTTCAACCTCCGTCTCTCTCTCTCTTTCTCTTTCCCTTGTTCCTCTTCACAAACAATGTCGGTGTCAGTTTCAACCTCAAGAACTCTCTCTCCTTCTCACTCTCACTCTCTCTTTCCACTCAACAGTCAACAACAACTTGGCATTGTGTCCTGGAGCTCAGTGCTCGGAGCCCTGGCCTCGCAAACCAGAGAGAGACTTGGGTTCAATTCCCGGCAGGTCAGGACCTTGGACAAGTTTCCTTACTCCACACACACACACACACACAACACACACACAGATGCCTGATAATAATCCCTCAAGAAAAACCCCCCAATTATAATAAATTGGTCATTGGTCACTGTTGGCTGTTTGTGGGGACGTCGCTGGGCACAATTGGCTGCCGCGTTTCGCTCTCCCCACAAAACACACACACACACAGTCACTACACTTTACTTTAACACGTCTAGTCGACTGGGGTAGAGGGTAGTGGAGTGGGGGTTAATCAGGTCGGAAAGGGAGGGAGGGAGGTGCCAGGGGGTTTGAAAGCAAGCATTAGTTTCAACCATGGGACTTCTGTCTGTCTATCTGCCTGCCTGCCTGTCTGTGTCTCTGTGTTTCTCTCTTACAGGCTGTCTGTCTCTTGCTCTCTGCCTGCTTGGCTGCCTGGCTGCCTGTCTGTGTCACTCTCTCACGTTGTCCCACTCTTCTAAACGCTTGCCAGGGAATCATTATCACCTCCCTCTCTCTGCCTCTAACCCAGAGTCAGAGATCAGGTATCAGGTTCAACCTTGGGAATGCTCTCTCTCTCTCTCTCTCTCTCTGTGTGTGTCTCTCATCCCTTCATTCCTCTGAACATGAATCTCCAAGTCTCCTGTCTCCGGCAGCTCTTCTCATCGTTTGCAACTTTACTAGCTCAGTGGTTACAGCCCTCGCCTCGCAAGCCACAGTCCTGTAGCTCAGTGGTTAGAGTCCTGGCCTCACTCGCTCACAAGCCACATTCCCTGTAGCTCAGTGATTGGAGCTCTCCCACAAAACACACACACTTTACAGTGTGTCACTGTGAAGCGCTTTGAGCGTATCCTCGACGACGGGATAAGACGCTGGGTCAAATGCCAGGATTATTACTATTATTATAAGTCGCCTGGAACAGACATGGCCCAAAGCTGGACGTACCTACAGGTCCCCAAGCCCAGCCAGCCTCCCTCGCAGCTCTCCTCGGTGGAGGAAGATGAAGATGAGGAGCCTTACCAGGTCCACCTTATCCCTCGCTCCTCCCCGACACCCAGGAAGAAGAGCTTCTGGGAGAAGCGCGACGAGGAGGAGAGACCGTGTGGATCCCCTGTGAAGGGCAGTAAGGTGCGTTTCGCCGACCACCTGGGCTCACAACTGGTCCAGGTCAGGTTCTTCGAGAAGTTCGAGGTCCCGGAGTGTCCGGGAGCCGGTCAGGCGGACCTGCCGGGGCCGGGAGCCCTCGAATTCCTCGCCGTGCCCGAGTTCGAGCCGCCGGCGGGCGTCTCCCGGCTGCTGGAGAGGGTGAGGGAGCAGATGGTGGAGGTGGAGACGGTGGAGGCCGTGGAGGGAGATCCCTTGTCATTTCAGGGCCTGGTGCGGGTCCTGAATCTGGCCTTCGTCAAGTGTGTTCAGCTCCGGGCCAGCCTGGACAACTGGGCCACTTACTACGATTACCCCACGGAGTACGTCAGCCGTAGGCAAGACTTCCCCTCCCACACCGACTCCACCTCCCACACTGACTCCGGATCTCACACCGACTCCCACACCGACACCGACCGCTTCCATTACCGCCTGAGCTTCGTGCCTCCCTTCCTGCAAGACGGGGCGCGCTTCGAGTTCGTGGCTCGTTACCAGACCCCACAGGGGGTCTACTGGGCCAACAACGGGGGCAGGAACTACGCCGTGAGTCTCCGAGCCGTGCTGCGGGAGGGAGAGACCCAGGACACGCACAGCCAGCCATCAGCCTCCACCTCCGAACCCTCCTCCTCCGCCGCGCGCCAACGACAGCCAAAGCCACTCAAGAGCTGCCTCAAGCCGGCCAGAGTCAGGTAAACCCACCTTCATCATTCACATTAACCATGGATTAGAGAGAGAGACACGGGGAGAGAGAGAGAGATGTCTCAAAGCACTTCATAGGGACACACTGTAAAGTGTAGTTGACTGTGTGTGTGTGTATGTGTTTGTGGGGAGAGCGAAATGCGACAGCCTATGCTGCCCAGCGACATCCCCACAAACAGCCAGCAGTGGGGTGGGGGGAGTGGGGGGGGGGTGAAGTGACCACATTATTATTGTTATTATTATAATTTTTATTTCGAAGGGATTATTACCCCCGAGTGGGGGAGATGTGATCCACCAATCGACTAACAAGCGTGTTCCTACTGACTGCTGGTAAACAGAGGCGCGTGTGTGTGTGCCTGTGTCTGTGTCTGTGTGCGTGTGTGTGTGCGTGTGGGGGGAGTAAGGAAACATTTCACCTTTCCGGGCTGGGAATCGAACGCGGGTCCTCTTGCTTGCGAGGCGAGCGCTCTAACCTCTGAGCTAAGAGGAAGCGAGATAGACAGCCGAGAAAGAGAGAGGGTGGGGGTGGGGGGAGACGGGGACTTGATGGGTAATGGGTAGGGGCGTCAGGCAGTGGGTGGGGGGAGGACATAGTGTGGAGTATAAACAGTCCCCAAATGTCTCTGATCTAATCTCGTGCTGTCTCTCGCAGGCCTGTCAGTGAGGAGAGTGAATTTCATCACCTTAATCCAGAGCACGGGGACAGCAAAGGTATTTAGCCTCAAACCTCGCTCGATTCACCAGAATCACTCTCCTAATAATAATAATAATAATAATAATAATGATGATGATGATGAGGCTTTGCATTTGATATAGCGCCTTATCAGGTAAAGAGAATGGACTGTACGTTTGTGGGTGAAACGCGGCAGCCAATTACGCAGAGGAGCGTCCCCCCCACAAACAGCCGTGGGTCGAAGTGACCAAATCATTATTTTTACTCTCTCTCTGAAGATTATTATCAGGCGTGTGCGTGTGTGTGTGCGTGTGTGCATGTGTGTGTGTGCGCTGTGTGTGTGTGCGTGTGTGCATGTGTGTGTGTGCACTGTGTGTGTGTGCGTGTGTGCATGTGTGTGTGTGCACTGTGTGTGTGTGCGTGTGTGCATGTGTGTGTCCGCTGTGTGTGTGTGCGTGTGTCTGTGTGCGTGTGTGTGCGTGTGTGCATGTGTGTGTGTCCGCTGTGTGTGTGTGCGTGTGTGCATGTGTGTGTGTCCGCTGTGTGTGTGTGCGTGTGTGCATGTGTGTGTGTGTCCGCTGTGTGTGTGTGCGTGTGTGCATGTGTGTGTGTGCGCTGTGTGTGTGTGCATGTGTGTGTGTGCGCTGTGTGTGTGTGCATGTGTGTGTGTGCACTGTGTGTGTGCGTGTGTGCATGTGTGTCCGTCCGCTGTGTGTGTGTGCGTGTGTGCATGTGTGTGTGTGCGCTGTGTGTGTGTGCGTGTGTGTGTGTGCGCTGTGTGTGTGTGCGTGTGCGTGTGTTGTCCGTGGAGTAAGGAAACTTGCCCACGGACGGTGGCCTGCAAGGCCAGGGCCCTAACCACTGAGCTACAAGACTGTGGCTCGCCCGGGTGAAAGAGAGCCAATGGGGTCGGGCAAGTTAGGGGGGAGATGGGGGTCAGGGAGTTTAGAGTGGGAGAGGACACGGGCTGCAGAGAGCTGGTAACGATTGTGGGGGGAATCCTGGTAGAGTTACAGGGCAGGTAACAGAAGCAAGATTTACAGCTGTCTCCTCTCCACTCTCCCCCCCTCTCTCTCTCTCTCCCTCACCCTCTCCCCCCCCCCCCCCCCTCCCTCCCTCCGTCTCTCTCCTCTCCTCTCTCTCTCTATTTCCTAAGAATGGACCAAAAAGGTTAATGGACAAACAACTCGTTGTGAAGCCGATGACTGGAGAGCACAGGTAAAGCCTCTTCTCACATCCGTCCTGATAATAATCACATTAATAATCCTGGCGTTTGACCCAGCGCCTAATCATATCTTCCAGACGTCTCAAACCGCTTCACAGGGACACACTGTAAAGTAAATACTACACACATACACATACACACACACACACACACACACACACAGTCACTACACTTTACAGTGGTTCCTGTGAATCACTTTGAGATGTCTCGGCGACATGACGTGTGTGTGTGTGTGTGTGGGGTGTGTATGTAACCATTTAACCTGAACAGGCTCCTGAACAAGTTGTTCGTCTCCTGCCTCCGATCTCCCTGACGCTCGTGGGAGGAACGTTCGACAGCCAAGAGGAAAAGGGGAACAGGGGAGAGAAAGAGAACGAGGAGGAGGAAGTGGAGGAGAGGGAGAGGGAGAAGGCAGATGAAGAAGAGGAAAGCGCTTGTCGAGAGATCAAGGCAGTCGGCCCAGCCATCGAAGTGGGCGATAGGGCGATGGGTGGACAGGGAGAGGAGAAACAGTTGCCCACCCAGCCCGAAGCGATCCCTCTCTCGCTCGATCCGACAGACGAGAGTTGCATCTCTCCCCCTCCGTCCCCGGCCCCCGACACCCAGCCGGCCAGCCGCACCATCACACTCATCGCCAGCCTGGGAGAGGCCTTCGAGTCCAGCCCGGAGAGCGGGAGAGGAGGGGGGGAAACCGCTGAGTCCTGGGGGGAGCTTCCTGTCACCTCCCGTCCCTCCTCCTCCTCCGCCGACGGGGACGATGGCCGACACCCTCAGACGGAGGGGGAGGCATCGGCGGAGCCGGGAGGAGGTCACCAAGCGGAGGAAGCGGCCCCCGGCCCCGGTTCTCTCCCCGGGTCTCAGGGGACGGGGTGGGACAGTCCGGGGGGGGAGCGAGCGGAGGGACAGGGCGCCTCAGCCTCCTGCCCCCCCCCACCACAGACCCCGGGGGCCCAGGATTTTGAACCGGCCACGTTTGTGGTGGGAACTCTCAAATGCGCTTTCCAAATCACCTTCCTCTCCGTGGCCCTGGCCACCGCCCTCATTAACTGCAGTCTCATCTTGTGTTGCGCTGTCGGCCTGGCCTTCACCTTCCTGCAGTGATCTCTCTCCCTCCCCTTCGCGTGTGTGTGTGTGTGTGTGTCTGTGTGTATTGTCTGTGAGTATGTGTGTGTGTTTGTATCTGCGTGTGTATCTGTGTGCATGTGTGTGTGTGTGTGTATGTCTGTGAGTGTGTCTGTGTGTGTTTGTGTGTGTGTCTGCCTGTGTGTATGTGTGTGTGTCTGTGTGCATGTGTGTCTGTGTGTGTGAGTGTCTGTGTGTGTGTGTGTGTCTGTGTCTGTGCGCGCCTTGAGGTGGAGGGACTGTGGGACAGGGTTCCAGAGGTTGGGGGCAGAGTGGCTGAAGGCTCACCTGCTGATGGTGGAGAGGGAGGGAGGGGGTTAGGAGGTGTGAGGAGGGGAGGGGGCTGTGGTGAGGGAGAGCGCCGAGATGCAGAGTTCTGGATGATCTGCAGCCAGTGGAGGGAAGAGTTGGGGAGGGAGACAAGGAGAGAGTTTCCGTAGTCGAGCCTTGAGGTGTAATCGATGGGTGGTTGGGTTTACCAGCAGTGAGTAGGAACCCGCTTGTTAGCGTTTGGCAAATCACTCCCCCCGGGGGGTAATAATCCCTTCAAAATAATAATAATGTGGTCACTTCAATCCCCTGTTGGCTGTTTGTGGGGACATCGGCTGCTGCGTTTCGCTCTCCCCACACACACACACACAGTCACTTCACTTTACAGTGTGTCCCAGTGAAGCGCCATGTCGACAGGCCAGCTACACCCTGTATAAAGTGTGTGTGAAGCCGCGTCAGAGATGTGTGCGCCTGCGCAGGGAGAGTTTAATAAATAAACTACGTCTGTACTCTGCCATCGTATCTGCTGCAAATCCTGTCTCTGTGTCTTAACTACAAGCATTCAACCCCACACGTGCAAGTAGCCACAGTCCCTGTAGCTCAGGGGTTAGAGCCCTGGCCTCACTCGCTCGCAAGCCACAGTCACTACACTTTACAGTGTCCCTGTGAAGCGCTTTGAGACAAGGTGTTGACGATAGGATAAGGTGCTGGGTCTAAACGCAAACCCCTCTTTCCTTCCCTCATTATTGCTATCCCCCCCCCCTCTCTCTCTCTCTCTGTGCTGGTATGATGGCTGTTGGCAGTGATGGCTGCCGTGTTTTACCCTCAGGTTAGACGTTTGCTGCGCCGTTAGTCTCCAGGCTTCGAAAAGGTCACCGGCATATTCTTGGAGTCATGGTAGAAGGTCAGGGAACTTGCCTTAAAGGTTACCCGTAACTAAACACTGCCATCGACACATTCAAACTCAGGTTATCTTAAGAACCAAGTAACATTTATTCACCGTGTGTCAGCCTGGCTCAGTCGCGCTCTCTCTCTCTCACTCTCTGTCTCCCTGTCTCTCTCTCTCTCTTTCTCTGTCTCTCTGCCTCTCGTCTCCAAGCCAGAGCCGCACAAACACACACTCACACGCACACACACAGACGTACACACACAGACGTACACACATACAGACACACACCCACTCACACAGTCACACAAACACATCCTTGCATTTGACCCAGCGCCTTATCACATCTTCTAGACTGTGTTTCAAAGCGCTTCACAGGATATACTGTAAAGTGTAGTGACTGTATATTTGTGGGCGAAACGTGGCAATTGCACGCATCAGCTTCCCCCACACAAACAGTCAACAGTGGGTTGAAATGACCAATTTATTACAGGTTTTTTTGAGGAGAGATTATTAGGCTGGAATTAGATGGAAATTATTATTTCCATCTGCGCAACATTGCCAGGCTCCGCAACTATCTTACCCCCCGTGAGGTGATGTAAGCATGCACACTTGTGTATGCTTACATCACCTCACGGCTGGATTACGGAAATTCTCTCCTAGTCGCCTCCCCAGTTCCTCCATTCATAGGCTGCAGGCCATCCCAAACTCTGCAGCCCGTGTACTATCCCGCACCCGCCTCCGTGACCACATAACCCCCACCCTCGCCTGTCTCCACTGGCTCCCCATCCCCCAGAGGATCGAGTTTAAGATCCTCGTCCTCACCTACAAGGCCTTACACGGCCTTGCCCCATCCTACTTAACCGATCTACTCTCCCCCTACACGCCCACCCGGACCCTCCGTTCAGCAGGACTTGGCCTGCTCCAAGCCCCCCGCCCGAACCGCCCCACCATCGGAGGCCGGGCCTTCAGTTTCTCCGCTCCCACCTTATGGAATGCCATCCCTCAATCCCTCCGTTTCGTCTCTTCCCTTTCCTCTTTCAAGGCCGGTTTGAAGACTTTCCTCTTCGATCGTGCCTTTTGTTCCACCCCGAACTCTTTTACCTCCCCTTCGTGTTTCACCCCTTCCCAAACACTCCCCTCCCAGCTCGGGTCACACGCCTCCTGTGCAGCGCCTTGGGACGTCCTCCCGACGTGAAAGGCGCTCTATAAATGTAAATTGTTGTTAATTGTTGTTAGGCGTGTGTGTGTGTGTGTGCGTGTAGTAAGGAAACTTGCCCAAGGTTTCGCCCTGACCTGTCTGGATTCGAAACACAGGACTCACACTTGTAAGGCGAGTTCTCTAACCACTGAGCTACACAGAACTCCATAATAATAATAACTACTATTCGCATAGCTAAGAGAAGGAGAGGGATAGAGAGAGAGGGGGGGAGCGAGGGAGAGGGATAGAGAGAGAGAGAGGGAGAGAAGGACCAAAATATTTCCGATGTGACCCAATGGCTCAAATGATTTCAGCCTCAAAGACTTTCCTTGAAACACGAGCTTGCTGTTTAGCTCTCTCTATCAATAGCTCCATTACCCTCTGGGATGCAGAGAATACACTAACCTCCCCCCCCACCATCACCCCAGCCGTTGCCTGGCTCCCTATCACACACTAAACTCTCTCCCCCATCACCCCAGCCCTCGCCAGGCTCCAGTGGCTCTAACCACTGAGCTACAGGGATTCACTCAACTGAGAAATCGAGCTGGTGTGTGAGACTCCCGCACTTCCACACATCGCCACCAGGGGGAGACAGTCACACGAAGATGATAATAATAATAATTTTAATCCTGACCCAGAGCCTGATCCCATCGTCGAGACCTTGTCTCAAAGCGCTTCACACACAGGGACACACTGTAAAGTGTAGTGACTGTGTGTGTGGGAGAAAGGAAAGCCTTGATGATGTCCCATTAACACACACTTAAGACTGCGAGAGAGAGAGAGACACACACTCACACTTGCACACTCACTCACACACACTCACACAGACACACTCACACACCGGTTCTGTCCTCCCAGGTCCTGCCAATGAGTAGCTCAGTGGTTAGAGCCCTGGCCTCGCAAGCGAAGAGGACCCAGGTTCAATTTCCGGGTGGAACAGGACAGAGGAGACCTTACGCAAGTTTCCTTCCTTCCTCCACACACACACACACACACACTCACTCACTCACTCACTCACTCACTCACTCACTCACTCACTCACTCACTCACTCACTCACTCACTCACTCACTCACTCACTCACTCACTCACTCACTCACTCACACACACTCACTCACTCACTCACACACACTCACTCACTCACGCCTCTGTTTATCAGCAGTCAGTTCCCACTTGTTAGTTGATTGGCGGATCACTCCCCCACCACCCCCCTGCCCCCGGGGGGGTTAATAATCCCATCAAAATAATAATAATGTAGTCACCTCACCCCCCCCCCCCCCCCACTGTTGGCTGTTTGTGGGGACGTCGCTGGGCACCGTCGGCTACCGCGCTTCGCTCTCCCCACAAACACACACACACAGTCACTACACTTTACAGTGTGTCCATGTGAAGCGCTTTGAGACACGGTCGGGTCACACGCCAGGATTATTATTATAATACTGATCCTGGCATTTTGATGCAGCGGCTTCTCATGTCTTCTAGACCGTGTCTCGAAGCGCTTCCCAGGGACATACCGTAAAGTGTAGTGACTGTGTGTGTGTCTGTGGGGAGAGCACAACGCGGCAGCCAATCGCGCACAGCAGGTACACAACCGCAACCGGCAACAACGGCGCCGAGAAACACCAGACGGAGAGAGAGAGCGTCTTGTCTTGTTCGGAGACCACAAAAAGCGAGAGAGAGAGAGAGAGACATAGAGACAGAGGAAAAAAGTACAAGGTTAAAAAAAAAACACAGCGAAGGCGAGAGAGAGTTTTGCTTCTCGAACAGGAAGCAAGTGAGTTAATTAGTGAGTGAGCGAGCGAGCGAGTGAGTGAGTGAGCGCGCGAGCGAGTGAGTGAGTGCGTGAGCGAGTGAGTGAGTGCAGAAGCTTTGGCTCTGGTTTTGCAACAGGAAGAGGTTGAGAGGGTTGGTGGGTGAGGGAACCGAGGTGAAAAAAAATTATATCTCATCTCACCGTGCGCCAAAGACGTGACTCGTCCGCGGCAGGACAGGAGAGAGAGAGAGACAGAGAGAGACGGGCCGGCTGGCAGGCAGGAGGGGGACAGGGAAGGCTGAGAGACAGAGAGGGAGAGAGAGAGACAGATAGAGGGAGAGGGAGAGAGAGAGAGAGAGAGACAGATAGAGGGAGAGACAGAGAGAGAGATAGTGAGAGACACAGACAGACAGACAGACAGACAGAGAGAAACGGAGAGAGACAGACACAGAGAGAGAAACAGAGACAGAGAGAGAGAGAGAGAGAGAGGCAGACAGACAGAGAGACAGACGGAGAGAGAGAGAAACAGAGAGAGTGAGAGAGAGAGACAGTATTTGAGATGCCCGATTTGGACAATGGACATGTCGTCTGATGATTCGGAGATTGAGAGCGAGGAGGTCGAGGATGGACTGGGGTGAGTTCGATGGCT
Source organism: Hydrolagus colliei (assembly GCA_035084275.1). Lineage (NCBI taxonomy): Eukaryota > Metazoa > Chordata > Chondrichthyes > Chimaeriformes > Chimaeridae > Hydrolagus > Hydrolagus colliei. The sequence goes on along the minus strand of JAYJKW010000083.1, from coordinate 4,006 downwards.
TGCTAACGATACTGATCATGTTAAATCGGGGGGTGGGTGCGGGGGGGGGGGGGGGGGGGGGGGGGGGGGTCCTCTGTAGCTCAGTGGTTAGAGCCCTCGCCCAGAGAGTCAGAGGATCTGGGTTCAATTCCTGGGCAGGAAATGACAAGCGTTTAGGCAAGTTTTCTTACGCCTCACATACACCCGCACATACACTCACACTCACACTCACACACTTACACACTTACACACTCACACACACGATCGATTGGCGGATCCCTCCCCCCCGGGGGTAATAATCCCTTCAAAATAATAATAATGTGGTCAACCCCCACTGTCGGCTGTTTGTGGGGACGTCGCTGGGCGCTATCGGCTACCGCGTTTCGCTCTCCCCACAAACACACACACAGTCACACTACACTTTACAGTGTGTCCCTGTGTGTGAAGCGCTTTGAGACAAGGTCTCGATGAGGGGATAAGGGGCCGGGTCACACACCAGGATTATTATTGTTTCTGGTGGAAGATTAATTTGACTTTTATTTTGTTTCAGCTCCGTCCACAACCCAGGGACCAACACATCAGGGTCTCCTTCTGACCTGGGGGTAAGCTCCCTCCCTCCCTCCCTGCCTGCCTGCCTGCCTGCCTGCCTGCCTGCCTCCTTCCCTCCCTCCCTCCCTCCCTCCTCCCTCCCTGCCTGCCTCCCTCCCTCCCTCCCTCCCTCCAACCCCTGAGCTACAGGGACTCGCAATGTGAATTAATATTAAGAGTGAGAGAGAGAGAGAGAGAGAGAGAGAGAAAACAACACACACAGACCTACTGACTGACCAACGCTCTGTATTTCACAGAAGAAACGGAAGCAAGAGACCGAGATTTCCCTCGCATCCAATCGGGAGGAGAAGGTAAGAGACTTTATATCATGATAATATAATAATAATATTAAAACTGGCGTCTGACCTGGCGCCTTATCCCGGCTTCTATCTAGACCCTTTTCACCCTTTACACACTCCTTCAGGGCGACGTCATCCGCAGACATGGGGTAAATTTCCACATGCATGCGGATGACACCCAGTTGTACCTTTCTGCCTCATCCCTCAACCCCCAGACGATCGATGTTCTGACAGCATGTCTGTCCGACATCGAGTCGTGGACGAGGGACAACTTTTTGCAATTGAACGTGAATAAGACCGAGGCCCTCCTGATTGGCTCAAGCCAGCGCCTCCGCACATCGGGCGCTGCCAGCCTCAACATCCAAGGCTGCACTCTCCACCTCACAAAGCCAGTCAGGAACCTCGGCATCATGTTCGATCAAAAACTTTCCTTCCTCCCCCACATCCGCGCCTTGACCGGCACCGCCTATTTCCATCTGCGCAACATTGCCAGGCTCCGCAACTATCTTACCCCCCCGCGCTGCCGAAACACTTGTGCCCGCGTACATCACCTCACGGCTGGACTACGGAAATTCTCTCCTCGTCGGCCTCCCCAGTTCCTCCATTCACAGGCTGCAGGCCATCCAAAACTCTGCAGCCCGTGTACTATCCCGCACCCGCCTCCGTGACCACATAACCCCCACCCTCGACCGTCTCCACTGGCTCCCCATCCCCCAGAGGATCGAGTTTAAGATCCTCGTCCTCACCTACAAGGCCTTACACGGCCTTGCCCCGCCCTATTTAACCGATCTACTCTCCCCCTACAAGCCCACCCGGACCCTCCGTTCAGCAGGACTTGTCCTGCTCCAAGCCCCCCGCCCGAACCGCCCCACCATCGGAGGCCGGGCCTTCAGTTTCTCCGCTCCCACCCTATGGAATGCCATCCCTCAATCCCTCCGTTTCGTCTCTTCCCTTTCCTCTTTCAAGGCCGGTTTGAAGACTTTCCTCTTCGATCGTTCCTTTTGTTCCCCCCCGAACTCTTTTACCTCCCCTTCGTGTTTCACCCCTTCCCAAACACTCCCCTCCCAGCTCGGGTCACACGCCTCCTGTGCAGCGCCTTGGGACGTCCTCCCGACGTGAAAGGCGCTCTATAAATATAAATTGTTGTTGTTGTTCTTGTAGACTGTGTCTCAAAGCGCTTCATAGGATAGACTGTAAAGTGTAGTGACTGTATGTATATGTTTGTGGGGAGAGCGAAACGCGGCAGCCAATTGCGCATAGCAGTGTTCCTCCCCCTCCACCCCCCCCCACACACACACACACACACAGCCAACAGTGGGTTGAAAATGAACAATTTTATTGTTGTATTATGTTTTGGGAGGGATTATTATTAGGCGTGTCTGTCTGTGTGTGTGTGTGTGTGTGTGTGTGGAGTAAGGAAACTTACACAAGGTTTCGCCCTGACCTGCCCTGACCTGGATTCGAAAACAGATCTCTCTCTCTCTCTCTCTTACTCTTTCCTCCCAGTACTGCGATGGGGAGAGAGAGAGTCAAGAGAGAGAGAGAGAGAGAGTCAGAGAGAAAGTGACTGAGCCAAGCTCTCTCTCTCTCACACACACACACACACACAGTGACTGAGCTAGGCCGACATACATACACACACAGACTGAGCCACGCTGACACACGCAGACATACACACACACACCACACACTCACACACACACACAGAGTGACTGAACCAGAATCTCTCTCACACACACACACAGTGACTGAGCCAGACTCACACACATAGACACACACACACACACACACACACACACAGTGACTGATCCAGACTCACACACACAGACACACACACACACACACACAGTGACTGAGCCAGACTCACACACATAGACACACACACAGTGACTGAGCCAGACTCACACACAGAATGAGCCAGGCTGACAGACAGTGATGGTGTTGAGAGTCTGTGTCTGTGGTTAGGGCTGTGCAGTATTTCCTGACAGGCGCGTAGTTTCCAGAACGGCAGGAAACAGATCGTATTCAGAATAAAACAGCGACGACCACATCTGTCAGCCTGTAGCTCAGCGGTTAGAGCTCGCGCCTCACAAAACCAGAGGACCAGGGTTCAATTCCCAGGCAGGACAGGGCAGGGCAGGGCAAAATCATCAGCTTTTTAACTACACACTCACACATCACACACAGACTCACACACAGACAGACACACACATCACACAAACACACACACATAGACACACACACACAGACACACACACAGACTCATCACACAAACATACTCGCACACAGACAGTCTCTCTCACACACAGACAGTCTCTCACACACACACTTGCTCTAACACACACACTCGCTCTCTCTCACAAACACTAGCAACCCACAGTCCTGTATGTCAGCCAGCGGTTACAGCCTGCGCCTCGCAAACGAGAGGACCTGGGTTTGATTCAGGATAGGACAAAATCTACCCCCCCCACCCCAGGGGCTCTAACCTCTCTTCTCTCTCTCAGGAACCCTGTAATAAGCGTGTGAAAGCTGTATCTAAATTAAAACGTTTCAGCCAAACCTTTCAGGTAAACTCCCTCCCTCCCTCCCTTCCTCCCTCCCTCCCTCCCTCCCTCCCTCACTCACTCACTCACTCACTCACTCACTCACTCACTCACTCACTCACTCACTCACTCACTCACTCACTCACTCACTCACTCACTCACTCACTCACTCACTCACTCACTCACTCACTCACTCACTCACTCACTCACTCACTCACTCACTCACTCACTCCGCACACTCTCCCTCTCTCTCTCTCTGTCTGTGTGACTTCTGGGCCTGGCGAGCCTCTCACAGCCAGGTATTTTCCTTCCAGCGGCTGAGCCTGAAGACGGACACGTTCCCGGCCTATTCCCCCTCCCGGCCCTGGGCCAGGACGGGCTCAGCCCAGGTCAAGTCAAGGAACTGCAAGCTCTGGATCGAGACATTCGAGAGCGTCGGGGATGAGCTCTCGGCCACAGAGATCCGCAGACAGGAGGTAGGGACTCGCTCACTCTCTCTCTCGCTCCCTCGCTCGCAAGCAACAGTCCCTGTAGCTGGTTAGAGCCCTGGCCTCTCTCACTCTCTCGCTCGCAAGCCACAGTCCCTGCAGCTCAGTA
>JAYJKW010000273.1:0-26346 GCA_035084275.1 Hydrolagus colliei | reverse complement strand
CCCCCCCCACCCACACACATACACTCCCCCCCCCACCCACACATACACTACCCCCCCACCCCCACACACATACACTCCCCCCCACCCACACACATACACTCCCCCCACCCACCCCCCCCCCCCCCCCACCCACACACACAGATACACTCCCCCCCACCCACACACACACACCCCCCACCACACACACATACACTCGCCCCACACCCACACACATTGGCCAGGTACCGAGGGTGCCGGATAAACAGGCCTTTACTGTACTATATTAATAGTAATTACATATCTTTTTGTTCCCTAACAGGTTTTTAAACTTGATTGTACCATGGAAAACTGTTTCTCTGGAAAATATGAATTCTCACTTCCTTCATCCAAGCATATGCCTTTACCTAAATAAAGGCACACATGCAAAACAGGTTTATAACCTTGTATCCCGCTCTTCAAGAAGATTTGACCCAAAGACAAACTGAATATTCTAAACAGGAAAGCACTAGCATACCTTTGCATATGGAATTCAATCTTTATTCTTCATTCAATAAAATATGAAGTCTATCCTAAAGAAGACAACATTCTACGATAACCTGTCACTACTTGTAACCCTTAGGACATAATAGACCTACTGTAACCCACATCTTTACTTCAATAAAATAACTTACAAAAAAAACACATTAGCAGCACGCAACAAAACAAGATTATTGGATGATTTGATTCTGTGTAGGGAATCTGCTGGTTTATCTGATGCAAAATATTCTACTCCTCCACATCAAGGTCTACAAAACAATATTCCTCCTCTAAGTGAGCCAGCTTTTCTGGATGATAAATAATCCCTTCAACTGGATTTTGGTATTCAGTGTTTTCTTGCTCTTTCAGTGAAGGGAAGCTGAGTTCTTTCAGGATAGAAGACTGCAAGATTCTCTGATAGATCTGATTTTCATTATGAAAACAGACGACAGTTAAAGGAGCACTCCCTTTCAAAAATATTTGCCCATGTTTCTTTTGCCCAGTAAGGGAGAAGAAACATACATCATTTTTAGCACAATATACTTCATTTGGAAGTGAAGGGACAATATGTTTATTACGTGATTTACTTTGAGTAATGACTTGAAAAAATTATGAAACACTATTTCATGAAGACAGTCCCTTGAACCTGGAAAGATTACAGCACATAGATATCTTGCAGTTCCATCAAAAGATACCTGGTGGCTCCGTGGTTCACAATAATTACACAATTAAGACCAAGTGAGGGGAAGCTGTGAATAGCTGAGTTTTTTAAAGAAAGAAGATAGGTTCGATAGTTCTGATTTTCATTATAAAAACAGACTGCAGTTAAAAGAACACTGCCTGTCTAAAGCATTTGCCAACATTTCTTTTGTCAAGGAAGGGTGAAGAAACATCCAATACATAAGCAATGGAGGTCACTGTTATGCTGTGTCCAATCAAGAACACAAATGTACAAGTGTAGTTCCACTGTGGGCAGCCTGCACAACATACTATTTACAGTACAGTATACATATAAATCCAGCCCCAAACTCTGGAAAACTCTCACTCAATCTGTTCTCCTCTTTCAAGTCCCACCTGAAACCTTTCCTCTTTGACCGTGCTTTCGGCCACCTCGCCACTCCCACAGGCTGAGAATCTACTGGCTTGGAGGGTACTATATAAGTGCAAGTTGTTGTTGTTGTATAGCAAACTGTAGAACGTAACCAATTTCATTGCACTAAAACATTTTGATTAATACCAACTTTGCAAATTAAGTCCATCATGGATTATTAAGAATCATTAGGATCTGAGAGATTCAATATCATGAGGCACTTTCAATATCTGAGACAAACTTCAATTTTAAGGTTGAACAATTAGTAAAAACTAATATTAGGATGCAATGTATTTCTGATATTTGCAGCCACTCACTTCATGGTTTCGAGGGTGCCCTCTCCCCTCTCCCCTCTCCCCACCTCACCATTTTGAAATTATTCTTAAATGTCATTATCCATTTAGTTAGCTGAGCTTTGAGATTGACTTGCTGCACCTTATCCTCTGCCAAATATCAGTAATATAAAGTAAAATGATTATTTCTCAATTATTCATGTATTAGATTAACTAATGAAATCACTTCAGAGTACAGTAAAAGCCCGTTTATCCGGCACGCAATCAACTGTAACTTCCATATAACTGGCATCACAAAAAAAAGGTCAACATTCGATTAACCGGAATTTATCTGGAAAAATGCATTGCTTTTTTTTTGCATTTTCAGTCGGATATCCAGCAGGCGCTTTAACTGGCATTGGCCAGGTCCCGAGGGTGCCGGATAAACAGGCTTTTACTGTATATTGATGTCTTTAACTGAACATGTTTATTGTTCTCCGTCATATCTACCTTATCATATCTACTACAACTGGTGCCAACCTGGCTACATTCAGTTCTTTTACAGACAGGGTGGCAAGTCTGCAGCCTTCTTAGCTTTATACCTAAATTTCTAATGTTATACTACTTATTATACACATTGATTTACTTATTAAACAAAAAATAAACCTAATGATTTGACTAAACCTAACATAACCACGGAGCTACAGGACTCCACTCATTGTCCATTCCTCTTAATCACTAATATCCCTATAGCGGTGACCAGAACTGCACAGTATTTCCAAGTGCAGTTGCACCAATGATTAAAGAGACAGGATTACCTCACTATTTTGTTACTCCCAGCTGAACTCCCAGCAACGGTGTCCTTGGTAACCTGAGGCCGGCCTCAGCTCCAGCCTCATTCCAGAGCTCACCCTTGGCTATCTATTTGATTTTCATTTTAAGGTCTGATTATATTCCTGACATGCCGGGGAAGAAAGCAAAGAAATCGAAAAGGAGAAGGTGAGTTGTATGCGGAGATGAGCGAGTCAGTAACTAGGGCAGATAGATTCATGATAATTCATGGGACAGAGGGGTGGAGTAGGACTGGAATGGGAAGCTAGCTCTTCCAAAGTCCTGGCACAATGGACTGAATGGCCTCCTTTTGTAAGATACTGTACTTTGATTCAGTGTTCTGAGCTGTGATCAGTTTACCTCTGTGTTTCCTTTAATTCAGAAGGTGAGGACTTCAAGTCCCACATAAGAGCTCAATTATTTTTTATTCTCCCTCTCATTCTCTTCCCACCTCCTCAATCTCAAGATATCAGGTTGATTTTTAATTTCAGTGAGATCAGAACTCAAGAAATCTGCTACCAGAAGATAATAATAATCCTTGCATTTGATATAGCGCCTTAGACATCTCAAAGCACCTCACATAATACTGTATATTGTAAAGTGAACTGGCTGTATATTTTGTGGGTGAAACACTACATTTTGTATGTCTCAGGGGTCACCTCGTAGAGGTTATAATATTTTAAAGGGATTGAAAAAGGAAAGCAAATTGGACTGTGACATTTGGCTACAAAACCCACAGTCACCACACTTTACAGTCAATCCTGTGAAGTGCTTTAAGATGCTCTCCTGAGGTGAAAGATGCGGTCCATGCTAAATGTAAGTTTTTAATATTTTCAGAGGCCACCTATCAACCTCTAACCTAGATGCTATTGGGAAAGCTAGAGGCCCAGATGTGGGGGAAGTGGAGAAGAAAGTTAACTTTGCTGAGGATGGCCATGGAGTCCCAACACAGCGAAGAAAGAAGGGTAAAAGGATGAAATACAAGCTATCAAAGGAAGAAAAGAAACTGGTAAAATTCGCACATCTCCACCAGGCTTGGTACCTGCAGTTACATAAAGTATTTCAACAACTTGTTGAAACAGCATCAGTCATATAGAATAATGTCTCGGAGTGCTTCAATCGCAATGGATATGGGTGCCAAAGTGGGCGGAGGGTTGGGAAGAGATTGTTGGAATATCTGTGAAATTTAAATAGTTGTGAAATTCAGACAATCCACCACTGTAGGCATGGAGTCCTGCAGCTCAGTGGTTAGCTGCCTCACTTGCCTCACAAACCAGAGGACCTGGGTTTAATTCCTAATCAAGGCAAAACATTAGGCAAGTTTCCTTACTCCATACACTGCAGCGCCTTGGGATGTCCACCTGACGTGAAAGGCACTATACAAATGTAATTTTGTTGTTGTTTACCTTGTAGTAAATGGGAAACCGTTTGTTAGTCAATTGGTGGATCGCTTTTCCAGGGGGAATAATACCTTCAAAGAAAATGTGGACATTCAATCCACAACTGCTGTGTGCAGTTGGCTGCTGTGTTTACCCAAGATATAAAGTCAGTCCATGTTAAAGTATACAGTATTCACAGTGTGAAGCAATTTGAGATGTCTCGAAGGCACTATATAAATGTAAGGATTATTGTTGTTTAAAGAGGTAGGTTTTAAAGGGTGGCGTGAAGACAATAGTGAACTTGACTTCTGGCCTATTGTGTGTTTAATAAGGTGACACTGGAGAGGGAGTGCCAGCGCCTCCAGGACGACTGGGCAGAGTATCAGGTCTTCCTGGATTGCGTGGACGACTGGATGAAGACTCACCACCAGATGACGATACAACTCTTCCGCAGCTATGACAGCCGAGGGTGCGGGAGGCTTACTTACCAAGACTTTAAACTGGGTAATGAGTGCACCAGGGTTTCAGACGGGTGCTGCCAACAGCTCTGCTCTGGGGCCGCAAGCCCCCACACCCCCAACAACCATTCCCTTAATATCATAACCACTTGTCTCTCCCCAACTAAAATAATACATCTTGCATATGACATAACACTTTTTATGTAAGGACGACATGTCAAAGGCCCTTCACAGGGTGCACTGCAAAGTGCAGTGACTGTGTATTGCAAGTGAATCAGGCAGCTGAAGCGATCATGAAGCGAATGTCTGATTTTATCTGGGGGGAGTTATCAACATGGAAACTGGGAGAGAGAAACTCTCTCTTTTCCTTTTCCAATAGTGTCATGAGATCTCTTAACATCTCCCTGAATAGGGCACAGGTGTGGTGGAGGTTGGGGGGCAGATTGGTTTAGCATCTCATCTAAAATATGGCATTACCAAAACAATGCGTTGGGATTGAAGCATCAGCCTTGACTGCAAGCTCAGAGTCCCCAATGAGATGTGAGAGACTGAGCCAGCTCTTACCCCTTGCTATTGTTGTGTGAGGATCCCACAGGGAAGTGTTTAAGCTTTAATCTCTAATGTCTCAGTACCAGTAGCTCACTGTGTTACCTCTGCTTTCAGGAATGCGAGACCTGAGAATTCCTTGCCTGGAGACTCAGCTGCATGTTTTGGCCAAGTTACTGGATCGAGATAACAGTGGCACCATCAACTACGCGGAACTGGGTACAAGCCTGCACAAAGCCATGTAGGTATATTCACATTCACTCTCACACTGCCGAGCCTTGATGTTAATCTACTACAACAACATTGCACTTATATATCGCCTTTCACTTTAGAAGGACGTCCCAAAGCACTGAACAGTCAGGTCGGGACCCGAGTGGGTGGGGTGGTGGGGGTGATCGGGGAAGGGGAAGAAGAGTGGGAGAAGAGTTAGTGGGAGAACCAAAGGCGTGGTCGAAGAGGAAGGTCTTGAGACCGGCCTTGAAGGAGGAAAGGGAGGAAGCGAGGGGGAGGGGCTTCAGGATGGAGTTCCACAGTGTGGGAGCAGAGAGGCTGAAAGCCCGGCCGCCGATGGTTAGGGGTGGATGTGGAGCAGGCCTGAGTCTGCTGAACGGAGGGTGCGGGCGGCTGATAGGGAGTCAGCAGGTCAGAGAGACAGGGTGTGAATGGTCTTGAAAGTGAAGACGAGGAACTTGAATTTGATTCTCTGGGGGATGGAATTCAGTGGAGATGGGCGAAGGTGGGAGTGATGTGGTCGCGAAGTCTGGTACGGGAGAGAGAACACAAGCTGCAGAATTCTGAATGATCTGCAGCCTGTGAAGGGAGGAGCTGGGGAGGCCAACGAGGAGAGAATTCCCTTAGTCGAGCCTGGAAGTGAAAGGCGTGGATGAGAGTTTCCACGGCATGGTGAGGTAGTGGCGGAGTCTGGCAATATTGTGGAGTTGATGAAAGGCTACGCTGGTCATGGAGCGGATGTGCGGGAGGAAGGACAGTTCGGGGTCGAACAAGCGCCCAGATTCCTTACTGGCTTCGAGAGGTGGAGAGAGCAGCCTTGACGCTGATGTTGTCAGCGCCTGAGCTGCGGAGGCGCTGACTTGAGCCAATCAGGAGGGCCGTCTAGATATCAGACTGGCTCAATCGGTGGCATTCTTACGACCAGATTACACCCCTCCCCCATACTCATTACCATGATGAGTTCAGTATCGTTGGATATTGGAATCCGAGCATTTGGAATTGATCCCAGGCAAGCGTCATTTGAGTCCCGATTACAGGTGAACTCAGCATTCTGACAGACTGACTTGTCAACAACAATAACTTGCTTTTACACATCGCCCCTCATACAAGGTAATGTTCCAGAGCACTTGGCAGAGGTACAATGCCGAGCCAGGTGGAGGGGGAGTTAATCATAGAATCTTACGGCACAAAAAGAGGCCATTCGGCCTATCGAGTCTATGCTGGCTCTTTGAAAAGAGCAATTTAATCCCGCTCCCAGCTCTCTCCCCATAACCTCACACGCCCGTCCTCCCCAGTAAAGTTGTTATTGAATTGGCCTTTTCAGGCAATGCTTCAGATTCAAACAACTCGCTGAGTGAAAACATTTCTCCCCATCTCCCCTCTGCTTCTTTTAGAAACTACAGTAAAAGCCCATTTATCCGGCACCCTCAAGATCTGGCCAATGCCGATTAAACCACATGCCGGATATTCGGGTGGCCAGCTGCCAAAAACCCAACACAAAAAAATAATTTAAAAAAAATTCTAATTTTTTTTAAACACACCATATTAAAATTAGATTAAATAATAACAGAATATTGTACGGATACTTAACAATAAAGCAATGAATATTGATTGCAATCTATAAAGAGAGAAGGAGAGATAGAGAGGAAGGAAGGAGAGAGAGAAAGAAAAAGAGGGAGAGAGAGAAAAAGGATGAAAAACAGTGCCCCTTTAGGACCCAAAACCGGAAGTGCACTACTGGCAGCATTCAGAGCTAATCATACTGTACTCTCCTGCGACAATCGACTCATTAAATGTGCCACCGCGATTGTGCCGGATAAGATCCAGTTATTCGAATGGGGACCTTTTTTTTGAGGTGCTGGTTATACGGAAGTTACGGTTGATCGAGTCACTGCTAAACGGGCTTTACTGTATTTTAAACCTGTGACCTTACACCTGTGACTGACATACCCAGTTTTTCCCTGTTTACCCTATCGAATCCCCTCATGATCTTGAAAACCTCTATTAGGTTTCCTCGTCACCTTCTCTGAGAGAGAATAAACCTCTGAGTTTATTCTAAGCCTCAATGAGAATAAACCTAGCCTCTGTAGCCTTTCCTCATGAAGTCCCTCATTCCTGGTACCATCCTGGTAAATCTCCTCTGCACCCTTTCCAATGCCTTAACATCCTTCCTAAAGTGTGGTGACTAGAATTGAACACTGTACTCTAGCTGAGGCCTAACCAAAGTTTTATAGAGGTTAGTCAGAACTTCCTGATTTTTGTGCTCTATACCCCTATTTATAAAGCCTGGTATCCCATATGCTTTTCTAACAGCCTTGTCTACCTGTCCTGCCATCTTCAAAGAATCACTTACACACACCTCCAGATCTCTGTAACAGGCTTAGAGAGGAAGAGCGTTCCAGAGGTTTGAGACATGAGGCTTAAATTGGGGCTACTGATGGTGGAATGGGGGTGCATGAGAGACATGCAGAAGACGGGAGCCAGTGGAGTCGAGCAGAGGCAGTGGGTTGTGAGAGAGAGAGAGAGAGATGGGGGTGTGTGTGAGAGAGGAGAGAGACACAGACAGAAAAACACAGAGATGGAGAGAGTGAGTGTGAGAGACACACAGAGAGAGAGATATTTACCTACCGAGGAGAAAGGCCCCGAATGCACGCACACCTCCGAATGCGCGTGCACCCCGCAACGCGTGCGCATGCGCAGTACAAACCCCCCGAAAATATCAGTATATCTCGATATGAGCCCATCAATATATCAAAATCGGTAAATTTCCACATCGACGGACCCTAATTCAAAGTCAATCCCACTCCCCGGCACTCTCTCTCCCCGCAAACCTCTCCTCCCCAAACAAGCATCCGTCTCTCTTTTAAAAGTTGTTATCGAACATGGACAAGTTCTGTGATTTTAGCTAGAAATGTTTGCTTACATTTGCCAACAAACTACATTTCACTGCATTTCACAGGAATTAGGTGAAGCACATTGGTATATTCCTGGTGTGAAAAAATACTTTACTTTTTTTTAATATCTGAAAGGATTGAGGAGCAGGAGTCTACGTACAGAGCTCACAATGGAGAGGAACCTGGAGAGAGGATTGTGGAGGATGTGAAAGGCTCTCAGCCTTGGCTTGGTAAATGCATCCAAACAACCAGACCCAGGTACAACGTCCTGGACAGATTCTAGGTTTCTATTCCTGACTGGAATTTGAGATGGGGTGAGAGCTGAAGAGAGTGGGGAAAGGGAGAATATGTCCGAACACACAGTTCAAACGAGCTTTCAACATAGGGGAATAGGGGAAGACTCTCCAGTTTCCAATAGTTATTAGAAATGGCTAAAAGCCCACCCATCGATGGTGGGGCAGGTAGATGGGGACATGAAGCAAGCCAGTGTTTGCTGAGCGATGGGAGCGGCCAGTTTGATACAGGATTGTAGGAGGTAATGAAGGTCGGTTGGTCAGGGTGGGGCAGTGAAGGGAATTCATCTCCACAGATTTTTTTTAATCCAGCTTTGTATTCCTGGAACTCCGATTTCTCACGTTCGACCATTTGAACTCTCACCCTGGCCACTTCCGAGAGGTGATGAACTGTGACCTGACGGTGTACGGGCTAATGGAGAGAGTACGAGTGCACAGCGCCATCCCAGCCATCAAACTCAGCATCTTCAGGGAACCACACATTTCCCAGGAATCAACCCTGCTGGAGCACTGGTCGCTGGAAGATTCTGGAATCCTAGGCGGGCCCCAGCACTGTCCACCCCCTGCTGTACTGTACTACGACTACAGTATAGAGTTTAGGGACTGCCCCATACTAAACTGTGACCTTAACTTCACTGGGAAGAAGCAACGAGGAGGCTTGCCTGAGCTTGTCTGGTGAGTTTCCGAGGTGTAGAGACCGAGAACCAGGGATGTTTACAGCAAAGCACCTCACGTCGGGAATATTCTATAATCTGAAGTGTATTGTATAAACACAACCCGTCTTTGGTTCTGAAACTCACCGATCGTCTCACCTTGTGTCTCCTAGGATTCCCAATTTTCCCACTGGATCATCGGGAAGGAAAATGGATACAATCTCAATAGTCTAGTTCCTAAACCAGACCAGCTCATCGGCTGAACCTGGAAAGGCAGAATAGTCACTGCAGGCAAGAACTGTTCCACTCAGCTCACATGAACCCTGCAAGTCACAGCCCTAATAGGTAGCACGGACGACACAGTATTTCTAGCTGGTTAAACTTCCAACAGTTACTCCCTTCCTGTAACGCACACTCTGGGGCGTCCCCATATCTTGGCTCTCAGCAACCTGTACCTAACACAGAACCTTACAGTACAGAAACAAGCCATAGTCAGCCAGTCTGTGCTGGTGTTTATACATAAGAACATAAGAATTAGGAGCAGGAGTAGGCCATTTGGCCCCTCGAGCCTGCGCTGCCATTTGATAAGATCATGGCTGATCTTCTGATCTATCACACACACCTAAGTTCTAATCTCATTTGGATCATAAAAGACATGAAATATTCCCTTTATTTTTTTATTTTTTATTTTTCTGTTTAAATAATCCGGTGGCGATTCACAAAAATCTTGATTATTGTGAAGAGGTCTGTTGTTTAATAATAATCCTTGCATTTTGATATAACGCTTTTCACATCTAATCAACGTCTCAAAGCGCTTCACAGAATATACTGTAAAGTGAATTGACTATATTTGTAGGAGAAACATGGCAGCCAATTGCGCACAGCAGCGTTCCATAAACAGTCATGGATTGAAAATGGCCAATTTTTTTTAAGGGATTATTATATTAGGCGTGTGTGAGGAGTAAGGAAAGTTGCCCAAGATTTTGCCCTGATCTGCCTGGATTCGAACACGTCTCTCGTGTGTAAGGCGAGCGCTCTAACCACTGAGCTGCAGGAGTTCCATGACACTTGTGATGACACTTTGTTTTAATGGTATAAATACAATATAATAATAATCCTTGCATTTGATATGGCGCTTTTCACGTTTTCTAGACTCTCAAAGCGCTTCACAGAATACACTGTAAAGTGAATTGACTGTATATTTGTGGGCGAAACAAGGCAGCCAGTTGTGCACAGCAGCATCCCCACAAACTGGTGGATTGAAGAGACCAATTCATTATTTTTTTCTTGAGAGATTATCAGGTGTGTGAAGTAAGGAAACTTGTCCAAGGTTTTGCTCTGCTGGGAGTCGAACCCAGGTTTCTCACTTGCGAGGCGAGTGCTCTACCCACTGAGCTACCGGACTCTACAAAATGGTACAATTTACTATACAGCGTCTTTCACATCATGAAGATGTCTCAAAGTGCTTCACATAGGTTTGACTGCTTTTCTCTGGCTGATTTGCTGGAGTCAGTTCGACTCCATCCTCCAAGGCTCTCCCCCAGTCCCTTTATCGCTACATCCTATTTCCCAACTCTATCCACTCTGGTCAGGATAAGTTCCAAAGGTGATTGGTTTGAAGGGTAAAGACAGCGCGACATTTTTTTCAACCCTGTTGGAAACACCAAGGAGTTAAAACAAGAAACGAGGGAGATGCAGGAGTCTGTGAAGCGTACAACAGAGTTTATTAAATACATAGAAATACAGACAATAGGGTGGCTGAGCAGCCGTGCATCCTCAGCACAGCTCAACAGCTAAAATAACTCATTTCCTCGCCTCTGTAACACTGTCTGTGGTGTTGCCATTAATACAATGGTTGATCTCTCGGATATCATTTCAGTGTGAAATAGTAAATTATTTTTAAAAATTAGCTGTCAATAGGTTTTCCTTTTTCATACCTCCCACACTTCCATCCCCATCAGTCTTGTCCCCCCCCACCCCCAACGCACTCCTCTCCACAATTCCCCTCCCACTCTGGAGGGCAAAATCATGTTCCCCCCACCCTCCAACTCGTCCAAGTGGCTACTGTTCATGAGAGACATCTGCATAGTTATTTACCCAGGGAGAGGCATCCTAGCCTATCATGATTCTACCCTCATTTTGTCAGCAGGAATGGGGGTGGGGTGGGGTGAGGGGGTTGGGGGAACCTGAATAGAGATCAAAAGCTGTAATAATACTAAACTGGGGATCTACCTGAGATCAGCCACCCAGCTGTGGCTGAGGTCGGTGCCTGGGCAGTGTCTTTAGTGACTGAGCGTGGCGGGGGAGAGAAGAGGTGAATTGAGCAAGGCTAACACTGACAGACCAAATCTCTGGATCCTTCTCTCTTTTCTCTGTCTCTCTGGGCTCTCCTCTTATCTCCTGTGGATACTAAATATAGAAACTCATTTTCAATACAAAATATTCACATTTCAATCTGTATAAATCCTTGTTCTCCCAACACTTCAACAGGCTGTGAACATGTGAGCGTGTGGGAGGGCGAGCCTGTGTGTCTCTCCAGGTGTGCACAGCTCCCCACCCTGCTCAGGGTCATGGCAGGACTCGCTAGGCTGGCCAGCGGGCAATGCCAGCCATGGAGGGGGGAGGGGGAGCACGGAGAACAACTAACCCCTGTGTACAGCTGCCGTCACTGCCTCTTCAGCCTGTTTTAACAACATACCCCTGGGAAAAACCTCCATCTCTTCCGGCTCTTCAACTCCATAAACATCCAGAGGAAACAAAAATACCCCACCCCCTGCCCCAAATACAACACAAGTTTGTGCACAGAATCAGAAGAGGGAGAATTTTACTTTATAAAAATGACTACGGTAAATATTCAATTCAAAGTCTGTCTCTCCAAAGCCTTGATACATAAAAATGTATTTCTATCTACACACTCATTCTCTCTCTCTCAATATATATTTATATATAGATATATATATAATTTTAATCTCTTTAAAATATATTGTCAGTATTCGATTCAAAAATATTGTACATGAAAATCCTTTAGTAATTTTCTTGTAGAAAGATTGCACTTTTAACACAGACGATATCTGTCTGTCCCCTACTTCCTGGTTCCCTCCCTCCCTCTGGAGACCCATCTTCCCCCCCACCACCCCCCCCTCCCCACCCACCCCGGCTGGATAAACCACAGTAACAAATGACAACACCATCCCCTGGTCCTGGCTCGTAACAGCCCAATGCGGAATCAGTCAGAGCCACCTTACAGGACTTTTATAAAACACTCAGATAGCGGAATTATCAAGTCATAAAAAGGGATGGGCGACAAACACAACGTGTATAGGTTTCGTTTTTAAAAACTAAAAGATAGAATTTTTTATGGGTTTGCGGGAGAAAAGGAAGTGGGGCAGAGAAATGATAGAGGAGAGGTCTAGTCTTATGTTTACAGGTTAAACCCAGAGTCTGGACATTAACTCCCTCCCTCCCACCCTCGCCC
Source organism: Hydrolagus colliei (assembly GCA_035084275.1). Taxonomy (NCBI): domain Eukaryota; kingdom Metazoa; phylum Chordata; class Chondrichthyes; order Chimaeriformes; family Chimaeridae; genus Hydrolagus; species Hydrolagus colliei. The sequence goes on along the minus strand of JAYJKW010000273.1, from coordinate 13,729 downwards.
ACACCCACCCGCAAAAGGCTCACATCAGTTACAATTATTGCTTTAGGTGCAGAAATTGAACGAAAGAAAACTACAATTTAACCTCTCGTTCTTTACAGTGGGGGGGTGGGGGCGGGCAGTTCAGATCCATTTTGGGAGAGCAGGAGGGAGCGTGCAAATTCCATTCTAGACACAAAGAAATACACACCATACGTGTGCGTGTCCATGTACGCAGCCTGATTTGGAACATGGTGAGAGGTTTGCACATGTGTCATACACCAGGCTGATCAAACAACAGGGAAAGTCTGTCCGAGGGGAGAGGGGGAATGGGAATACAGAGCGAGAGGTTAGAGTATAAAGTAACAGGGTGTGTTCTGCTGATATAAACATGCATGTGAACTTGCAAGGGAGGGAGGTTAAACTCTCTCTCTAAGATGATTTTAGAAAAAATAAAGCACGGTTTGCACCAGAAATTACAGAGCAAAAATAATAATTCACAGAACGAGCAGCGGGCGTCTGTCTGCACGCCTGGGAGGGGAGGGGGAGGGCAGACAAACAGAGAGAAAGTGAAGCGTATCATTTTAAATTATCAGTTATCTGTCTCTGGATCGTTCCATGGAAACTCGTTTTTAATTCTAAAAATCTTAACTTTGAAAGAAAACATGAAGGGGGTGGGGGGAGGTGCAGGATAGATAGATAGTGAAGGGGATGGGTGCGTGGGTGGGGGGGGGGGTTAGACTATGGGTGTTTTGTAGAGAGAGCTGGAGCAGTAAAATTACACTAACTCACTTCCAGGTTTGTTGGTGTTTACACTCTTATTCTTTTTATAAAACTTAATCTTTGCTAAAATTTCTGTCTGTGCGCGTATGGCTACAGGAGGGGAGATGAGGGGACGTGAGAACTTGGAAACAGACACATGGGAGTGACGGATCATAACCTCCCGGTGGGGGAGGAGGGGGGGGTGGAGGGGGGCTGTGTGTGTGGGGCGGGGGGTTGTGTGTGTGGGGGTTGTGTGCGTGTGTGTGTGAGGGGGGGTTGTGTGTGTGGGGCGGGGGGTTGTGTGTGTGGGGGTTGTGTGCGTGTGTGTGGGGGTTGTGTGTGTGGGGGGTTGTGTGTGTTAGGTCGGGTTGTGTGTATGTGGAGGGGTGTTGTGTGTGGGGTGGGTTGTGTGTGGGGTGGGTTGTGTGTGGGGTGGGTTGTGTGTGGGGTGGGTTGTGTGTGGGGTGGGTTGTGTGTGGGGTGGGTTGTGTGTGGGGGTGGGTTGTGTGTGTGGGGGTGGGTTGTGTGTGTGGGGGTGGGTTGTGTGTGTGGGGTGGGTTGTGTGTGTGGGGTGGGTTGTGTGTGTGGGTTGTGTGTGTGGGGTGGGTTGTGTGTGTGGGTTGTGTGTGGGGGTGGGTTGTGTGTGTGGGGTAGGGGGGGGTGGGCAGCTGCTCGACTGCCAGAGAAGTGGATTTGGAATCTGGTTTTGAGATCGGATTCTCTTCCCCATGGCTTCCTGGGTCGATCAGAAATCAGAAGATAAACTCCCCCTACCTACACTCCAGAACAAACCCTAGAGCTGAGATGTTGGTAAGTTGGGTGTATGGTGTGTCTGGAATAAGGGCCATGGTGTTTGTTTCTAAAGCACGGAGCTCATCATAAAAACAGTGAAGGCTGATCTACACAGAGTAACCTCACAAGCTCTTATTCGGGTGACCCAGGACATGAAGAAGAGTGGGAGTAGGTGGGTGGGGAGGGATAGGATAAAGAGGGGTGCAGGATGGGGTATGGAGGGAGTGTAGGGAGGGGAGGGGAGGGGGCAGCACTCATGCAGGAGACAGGTTGTCCGCTAGTGCTCTGGGGTTGGGGAGGAGTAGTGGGTGAGGTTGGGGTGGGGTTTGAGAAGGGTGGGTGTCTACAGGGCTCCGTGCCGGGTTTCATACTTCGACAGGACGTTCTTGCATCTCCCGAGCTCCTTGCGAAGGTCGGCCACTTCCTGCCGGAGTGCGGCGTTCTCCTTCTCCAGGAACGAGGCCCGGATGGCGATCTGATTCTCCTTGAGCCGCCGGGCGTCCCGCGAGCGCTTGGCTGCGAGGTTGTTCTTCCTGCGCCGAGCCCAGTACTTTTCATCCTGCTCAAGGGCAGAGTGAAAGAGAGACACACATATTAGATTTAGAACAAGCGTGTGTGTCGTTGTCTGTGTTGGTGGGTGTTGAGTGTCAGTGTTCACATGTATCAGGGTGTGTGTGTCAATGTGATGTCTTTGTGTGTGTGAACATCTACATGCTCCCCTTGGTGACATCATCCAAAGGCATGGGGTCAACTTCCAACATGTATGCGGATGACACCCAATTCTATCTCTCTGCCTCTACCCTCGACTTCAGGACCACTGCTGTCCTGACAGACTGTCTGTCAGACATCAAGTCCTGGATGAGAGCTAACTTTCTACGGTTGAATATCAACAAGACCGAGGCCCTCCTGATTGGTTCACGACACTGCCTCCATACCTCAGGCACTGGCGGCATCAACCTCCATGGTTGCTCACTCAACCTCACCAAGCCTGCCAGGAACCTATGTGTCTTGTTTGATCCTCAACTATCTTTTCTTCCCCACATCCATGCAATGACCCGCTCTGCCTTCCCTCACCTCCGCAACATTGGCCGACTCCTCCACTTCCTCACCCCACAGGCTGCTAAAACAGGCTGGAGGTATTCATACCTTCATTACCTCCAGGCTCGATTATGCCACTGCCCTGCTCGGTGGCCTACCCGATTCCTCCCTCCATAGGCGGCAGATCACCCATAACTCTGCAGCCTGCGTCTTCTCCTGCACCAGGCACTTAACACCTCCATTCTCACCCGACTCCATTGGCTTCCCATCACTCAAGAGAAGTCAAGGAACTATCCATCCTGATTCCACCACCTGCTGCATCTGTTCATCCCCTCCATGGTGGACCATCAGTGACCTTGCCTTCAGCCACAATGCCACAAATTTTGGAACTCTCTCCCTCAATCCCTCTCTCTCCATCTTCAAATTCCACCTAAAGACCTTCCTTTTTGATTGTGATTATGGTCACCTTCCCCGATCCTCTCCCCCAGACTCGGGGTCAGACTCCACCACTGTGAAAACACTCCAGAAAGGGTACTATATAAATGCAAGTTGTTGTTGGTCTGTTGTAGCTGACATCACACAGACAGAGAATGGAGTCTGGGTTGTTGTTGGGAGTTTGACACCCCGCCAGCCCCCCACCCACCCCACGAACCAGTTCCAAATTACCTTCATATCATCTGGGACGAAGACTTTGCGAGCTTTCTTGATCATTGGTTGCGGTTTCAGCTCCTCCTCAGTGAACTTGCGTTTGCGAGGGTCAAATATCTCCTGGCCGGGGATGCTGGACAGTGCCAGGTCTGCCGGGTCTGGCTCATAACTGACAGGCACCTGGATACTGTCAGGGTCAATGGGACTCGGTGTGTTACGGTTTGAAGGCAAAACCGCACCTGGAGATAAAGTGGATTGTCATGTCACAGGCAGTGTGGCTCACAGCAAGCAGCACCTCCATGTCTCTCCCTGTCCATCTCCAAGTACAGTATCTCTTACTCTCATCAGGCACAACTGTTGCTATTTCACTGCTTACTCACTCTGTCTCGCTCTCTTCCATTCTGTTTCTGAGACGCCCCACGAGAAGGGCGTTTTATACACTCAGATTGTTGTGGTTGCCTCACTCCCTCTCTCTTCTTTCTCTCAACAACAACAGCAACAACAACAAACTGTATTGATATAGCACCTCTCAAGGAGGACGTCCCAAAGACGCTCTCACTTTCTCTGGTTCTGGATTCACTGATAACTTACTGTAACCAGCGTAATTAGGGAATGTGTGCATGTGGGAGCAGGACAGGGACAACCCCCCCACCCTGCCACTCCCCGGGGAAACGTGGGGGGGAGGGGGGGGGGCGACACATGCGTCACAAACCTCCCCTGGGTCATGCGAGCTGCTCATGTGATGCTACTTTGCCTGAGTGCCTGATGCCATGTGACCAGTGACACTGAAGCCTGTTGTTGGTCAGACTGAAGCTGCCTTTGTCCCAGGCCCAGGATTGAGTTAAAGACGATTAACAGCGATGGAGGGAGATGATCTGCACTTAATCTCAGTCCCTCTCACCCTGCAGCCTGGGAGCATGAGCCCCCCCCTCCCCCACCCACCCTGACACCACAAGCCAGGGCTCGGTCCCCATCACCCCACTGATGGGGACCGAGAGTCAGATTCCAGGAGAGAGTGACCACAGGATGTGTGAGGGGCAACTTCAGGACAGACACCAGCTAGTGTCTACACAGCGGTATACCGGGTGGGTGGGTGGGGGAGGGAAGTTGAGTCTGGGATGCTGGGAGTGTCCAAGGATGCTGCGATGGGGGTGACCTTGATGGTTTGGACGAATGGGCCGTAAACTCTGCCTCATCCAAATCCCGAGGGAGACAAGGATTGTCATCAGGTGTGCGAGCGTCACTGTCACAATCCTAACCTCACTCCCATCACTGGTAATCACTCTTAAACTCACACACCTGCATGTGTGTGAGTATGTACACTCACATGTACATACTCACACACATACACACAGCTACCCAGATACTCATAATCATACATACATATGTATTCCCACACAAAATCATATACACACAAAAACACTCACACATACATAAACACAGGTATACACATCCTCTGCAAATGCTGAAACACTTTAACTGTGAATGAGCGGAGGAAATCCACCAGCTGTTTGTGTAAACTATCAGAACTGGGAACGTCTGATTAACACAGTCTTGGTTCAGGAAGGGAGATTGTGGATTTAAGAGGTTAGAGACTAAAAATAGCAGATGCTGCAGAAAGGTTTAATGTAGTGTAACCTGGCTAACCAGAGGCGGAGAGGAGGGAGGAGGTAATGAGTAGCTGATTCTAGGCTGGGAAGGGACAGCCTGTCCAAGCCAAACTGAAGAGAGTATCGTCATGGCTGACGATCCCTGGATTAAATCCTTCACTGTGTGTGGGACATTAACGCATGGTCATTACACCTTTCAGAGATCTAGCTGAGGTACTTTTAAGATATTTGGTGATGAGGCAAGGAAGAGTTTGCCCACAAAACACACAGTCACTACATTTCATAGCGAATCCCATGTACTCACTTTAAGATGTCCTCCAACATTAAATACGAGGATTATTAATGCCACACTCATTCATCTCTGTCACTAATGGAGCTGTAATTATTACAATAATAATCCTTGCATTTGATATAGCGCTTTTCACGTCTTCTAGACGTCTCAAAGCGCTTCACAGAATGTACTGTAAAGTGAATTAACTGTATATTTGTGGGTGAAACGCAGCAGCCAATTGCACACAGCAGAGTCCCAAAAACAATCGTGGATTGAAATGACCAATTTTATTATTTTTTTCTTGAGAGATTATCATCAGGTGCGTGAAGTAAAGAAACTTGCCCAAGGTTTCACCCTGTCTGGATTCGAACACAGGTCTCACACTTGTAAGTGCTCTCACCACTGATGCCTTATCACAACAAAGTTACATTTTTAAACTGCCTTTCACGTCAGGGGGACATCCCAAGGCACTGGATAGTCGGGATCAGGACACGAGCATGGAAGGGGTTGCAGAGTTGGGATGGTAGAGGTCAGAGAGGTAGGAGGGTGGCTGAAGGCACGGTCGAAAGGAGGTTCTGGAGTCGTGCCTTAAAAGAGGCAAAGCAAAGCAATCAATTGTGGGATGGAGTTCCAAATTGTGGGGGCAGAGGCTGAAAGCCCGGCCTCTGATGGTAGGGTGAGTCAGGCAGAAGACATAGATCAGGCTGGAGCCTGCTAAATGGATGGAGTGAACAGATTGATGTGAGTCAGTAGGTCAGAGAGGCACGAGGGGGCAAGGCCAGGGAAAGTCTTGGATTTTAAATTCTGTCCTCTGAGCCAGTGGAGCTGGTCGACGATGGGGGTGATGGATTCAAGGAGCCTGGTGCAGGAGAGGACACAAGCTGTAGAGTTCTGGATGATTTGCAGTATGTGGAGGAAAGAGTTGGGGAGTCCAACAAGGAAGGAGTTTCCATAGTCGACATAGATGTGACAAATGCATATATGAGGGTTTTGGCGGCCTGAGGGATGAGGCAGTGGCAGAGTCGAGCAACATTGCGGAGGTGAGGGAAGGCAGGACAAGTCATTGCTCTGATAAGGGGGAGAAAGGACAGTCGAACAAGTCGCCCAGGCTCCTGACTAGTTTGGTGAGGTGGACTGTGCAACCGTGGATGGTGATGCTGCCAGTGCCTGGGTTGTTGAGGTACTGGCGCGAACCAATCAGGAAGGCTTCGGTCTGCATGACACTAAGCTGTAGAAATTTGGCTCTCCATTCAGGACTCGATGTCTGACGGTCGACCTGTCAGGACGCCTGTCAGAATCAACATTGGAGGCAGAGGGTTGAAGTGGAGTCCTGTAGCTCAGTGGTTAGAGCACTCGCCTTCGAAGCGAGAAAACTGGGTTCGATTCCTTGCAGGGCAAAACCTTGGGCAAGTTTCCTTACTCCGCACGCCTAATAATAATCCCTCCAAATAAAAACAATAACAATTTGGTCACTCAATCCATGACTGTTTGTGAAATTGGCTGCTGCTTTTCACCCACAAATATACAGTCAATTCAGGATAATCTGTGAAGCGCTTTGAGATGTCCAGAAGACATGAAAAATGCAAGGCTTTTTATTATTATTATCTGTGTACATTAGGAATTGACCCCAAGTCTGCAGATGAAGTCACCAAGTGGGAGCATGTAGAGGTTGAGGAGGGGAACTGAGGACAGAGCCCCGAGGAACACCACATGGGACAGAGCGCCGACTGGACGAGAAACTGTTGGCGGAACAAAATGGGAGGTGGTGTGAGAGAGAAGACCTAAACCATTCAAGGATTGGACCTTGAAGATCAAAGGTATGGAAGGCAGCAGAGAGCATGAGGAGGCAGCAGGAGCCCTGGTTGCAGATGGACAGGATGAGGTTTGTCACCTTGACCAGAGCTGTGAGTAACACGGAAACCGGATTGGAGAGGCTTGTGAAGGGAATGCTAGAAGTGGAGCTAGGAAGCAACAACTCTTAAGGGAGATTTGTAGATGGACCATTACTTAGAAGACAAGTTGAAACAACACGTCATGATCATCTATATTGCCTAGCCCGTTTAGAATCTTAACAACAGCAATCAAGTCTCCTCTGTTTTCCAGCGTAAACATGCCCAAGTTATTTACTGGGTCCTCATTGTCCAGTCCTTCCATTCTATCAATCATTTTAGTTGCCGTTCTTTTGTATCTTCTTGATTTCTTCAATACTCTGTTTGTACTGCGGCGACTAGAACTGTACACAGTACATAGTAACTATGGTCACACTATTTTGACTGATTAATACAGTGGAAGGATTACTCACTCGAGGAAATCCAGCATCTCACAGTGAGAGTTAGAGGAGAGAATGGGACAGGCATGGGGAGGGGAGGGAGGGCTGTGTGGGCAGAAGATGATTTGGTGGAGGCAAGAATGGGGCGGTAAGTTTTTATGTGGTCCAGCCAGATATGCAACAACAACAAAATTACACTTGTACAGTGCCTTTCAAGTCAGGAGGTCATCCCAAGGCGCTGGATAGTCATTGTTTCAGACCTGAGCTGGGGTCGGGAACAGGGAGAGGGTGGAGGGAAAGGGAGAATCTGGGGTGACCGATGGGACCATCAAAGAGGAGAGTCCTGAGATGGGACATGAAGGAAGCTAGGGAGGGGGCGAGATGGAGTTCCAGAGGTTGGGAGCAGAGTGGCTTAAGGCTCACCCGCCGTGTGGGTCGGGGAAAATGGAGCAGGCCAGAGCCTGGTGAGTGGAGGGGGAAGGCAGATTGGTAAGGGGTTAGGTCATCACAGAGGTATGGTGGGGCGAAGTTGAAGACCAGGATCTTGAATTGAATCACGATGGGTGATGGCGTTGGGGATGAAATGGAGTTGGGCGAGGTTGGGGGAGATGGGGTCAAGAAGCTTGGAGCAGTAGAAGCACCGGCAGCCTATGAAGTGAGGGATTGGGAAGGCAGAAAAGCAGGGTGTTGGTGTAGTTGAACCGGGATGTGATGAAGCCATAAATGAGTTTCAGCGACCTGAGGGGTGAGGTAGTGGTGGAGTCGGGCAATATTCAGATGAGGGAAAGCTGAGCGGGTCATGGCTTGGGAGGAAAGACAGTTGAGGATTAAACAAGACACCTAGTTCCTGACTGTCTTGACGAGGTCGAGTGAGCAACCATGGAGGTTGATGCTGCCAGTGCCTGATGTGTGGAGGCACTGGCACGAGCCAATCAGGAGAGTCTCGATCTTGTTGATGTTCATTCGTAGAAAGTTAGCTCTCATCCAGGACTTGATGTCTGACAAGACAGTCTGTCAGGGCAGCAGGTCTTGGAGTCGAGGCAGAAAGATAGAGTCGTGTGTCATCTGCATAGATGTGGAAGTTAACCATATGTCAGTAGACCATGTAGATGTTAAAAAGTTACGGGCCAAGGACAGAACCCTGGGGGACGTCGCAGGTGACAGTGCGGGAGCTGGAAGAGAAGCCGTTGGTGGCAAAAAAGTGGGGACGGTAAGAAAGGTAGGAGTCGAATCAGGCGAGGGCAAGTCCGTGAAGATTTAGCTGGGAGGAAAAGCGGTGTAGGAGGATGGAGTGGTCGATAGTGTAGAAGGCAACAAATAGGTCAAGCAGGACAAGGAGGCAGAGAGAACCCTGATCACAAATGTTGTTGGGAGATTTTGACCAGGGCTGTCTCCGTGCTAGGGGCAGCACAGAAGCCGAATTGTAGGGGTTTGAAGATGGAGTAGCAAGAGAGAAAGTAGCGAAGCAATGACTCATTCCAGGGCCTTAGAGAAGAATGGGAGGTTGGAGATGGGGTGGTAGCTGGCGAGTAGGGATGAGTCCAGTGAAGGTTTTTTCAGGTTGGGGTGATGACAGCTGTTTTTAGAGTGGTGGGAACAGTGCTGGTGGATAGGGAGAGGATGATGTCAGTTAGGAGGGGAGCTTGGAGGTGGAGCTGGGAGTTGAGAAGAGAGGTGGGGATGGGGTCAATGATGTTTAGTGGGGGGTGGGAGCAGGGGTGAATCCTGAGGGAGAGGTAATGGGGAGGTAGTGGTGGATGGGGTTGAGGTGGCTGAATAGATCTCCTCAATTTTAGATTAGAAGAAGTCCAGCATCTCCTCGCAGCTGGGAGAATAGGATGGGTGAAGCGTGGGAGGGTGGATGGAGGAGATGGTTTGTGGTGAAGAGAAGCCTGGGGTTGTCCTTGGCATCCAAGATTAACTTGGAATAGCAGGACTTGGCAGAGCAGTAGGCCTTAGTATAATTCAGTAGGCCTTAGTATAATTCAGTGAAATCTGCCGATAGACTCTTAGTTTGGATTTGATCCAGGCCAGTTCGGCAGCTCACACTTGCGCCTTGACGGTTTCGGAGATGGCTGGTGTACCAGGGGGATTTACGGGAGTAAGAGGAGGTTCAGGAGGTGACGGAGGCAAGGAAATCAAGGTTGGAGAAGAGGAATTTGTGCAGAACAGATAGCGAGGAGTTAGTGATGGCCAGAGGAGTAGGAGTTCAGACGATTCTAGGGCAGCAGAGAGGGGGGACATTTTTTCCATGGGCGGTAGGTGATGCTGGAAGATTGAGTAGGGGGAAGGGGTTTCGAGGTTTTAAGGGAGATGAAGTGGTGATCAACAGGTCAAGTGTGTGGCCATGGATGTGGGTGGCAGAGATTAAGGGAGGTGAGGAGGGAGGAGAAGTCACCAGAGGTAGAGCAGGAGGGGGGTGAAGTAGGGATTGAAATTGCATAAGGTGAGGAGGTGTTCCTGATTTGGGGGAGATTGGTAGTAATAGGGGATTACAGTGAGAGTGTGTTGCAATGACGGGGGGAGGGGGCACAGGAGAATTATTATTGTAACAGCAGATTTCACATTGTTGGAGTTTTGCCACAACAGTTGGACGATTTGTGCTAAAATACTAATTGTTTCTTTCCCTGGATCCATGACATCAATTAAGCATACAACCCCCCCCCCCCCCCCAACCCTAACCCCCCCCACTCCCCACCCATCCCTCAAATTTGCTGGCTGATGACTAGGTGCAATTACAAGCTTGTGCCACGTGGTGACAGCACCACCGTTTGGTACCAAACGGCAACAGAGTCCGACCGGGGAGATGAGGATAAGGTTTCCACAGAACCCGGTTACAGTTGATGTTTTTAGGTTTTACTGTAATCCATGCACCTCAAACAATGGGGATTGCCAAAGTGACACACCGGCCAGGTGTAGTGACTGAGTGTAAAAGATGGGAAACATTTTGAAAGATGCCTAAATTTCAAGGGCTACAAAAGGTTAAATAATTTACCTTTGCTAATCACTAATAATTATTATAAAAGGTTAAATAGAATGTAGAACATGAAAATACTGCAATTTGCTTGTTACAGCAAAGGCACGGTGTCAGAAAGCATCTCTGCAGCTGCAGCCCGTGTCCTCTCTCACACCCACACTAGGCTCCATCACTATATCAACCCCATCCTTGCCCGACTCCACTGGCTTCTCATCACACAGTTCAAAATCCTTGTACTCACCTTCAAAGCCCTCCAATGGCCTTGCTCCCCCCCACCCCAAACTTCTGCAACCCCTAACCCTCTACCAACCTGCCCATTCCCTCCACTCAGCGAGCCCAGGCTTACTACACATCCCCTGCCTGACCCACCCCATATCGATGGGCGGGCCTTCTGCCGCCCTGCTCCTACTCTCTGCAACTCCATCCCACAGTCCCTCCACCTCATCCCATCCCTTGCCTCCTTCAAGACCCATCTAGAGACCCTACTCTGGGACTGTGCCTTCCGATACTCTACTTCCCCCCCTCCCGCCCTCCACACTCCCTGATCCTGACCACCAGCTGGGGACTGAAACACTGATTGTCCAGCGCCGTTGGATGTCGTCTCGACATGAAAGGCGCTGGACAAATGTAATTTTATTGTTGCATGCTTGCAGGCAAACGCGGCAGCCATTTTGTGCACAGTCAGGTCCCGCCCACCGTTAGGAGGTCAAGGAGTTATTTATTTATCTGGAGGGCAGCACAGGGACCACAGCTCTGCTCCCCGATCACACAGTACTTTTCCACATACTGTCCATTTGACATGCTCGTCTGTAACCCAACCTCCTTCACTCGCTCTCGTTTTCTCTCCCTCTCTCAGCTCCTCTCTCTCTTTTTCTCTCTCACACAGATATACAGTCTCTCTCTCTCTCTCTCTCTCTGTGTTTGGCGATGGAGATAGACCATGACTGAGGTGTGTGTGTTAGTGGCTGCTCTGGTGGGTGCAAGAGGAAAGCTGTGAGATACTAATTGCTGTGGATGACAAGGGCTTTGAGATGTCTAAATGACCTGATTAGGGGCTATATCAAATACAAAGATTATTCTTCACACATATGAACATTAATCCTCAATCTAACACTGAGATCTTTACATCACAAACTGTACTTGGGAGAAGAGTATGGGAGGGGCCATGTCAGGGGGAGGGGAGTCAGTGCCTGGGGTTGATTTGCACCCCCCCCCCACCCCTGCTCCCCGCTCCCTGGAGTTTCTGTCAAGCTCTGACTCTCCCCACACAAGTGTTTTAGTTTCCATCCTTCCATTCCCCACACCCATCCTTCCATCCATTTCAATCTGGCCCCAAAAACAGTCACTACACTTTCTGTGAAGCACTTTGAGACGTCTCGACAATGTGATAAGGCGCTATATCAAACCCAGAGATTTTTATTACAATAATTCTTGCATTTATTATTATTATTATCACTCTCATACACTCATTCTCTCACACACATTATCTGAATCCCTCTCCGCTGTCTCTCTTTATCCATCCCTCCTCTCACTCCCTCCTCTCGCTTTCATTCCCCCCCCCAACCCCCCCACTGTGCTCTGTGCTCTGGCTGGCACGTGTACTGTATGTCAGCCCCACACCCACTGCCCCCCCCCCCCACACCCTGACAGCTGAGCCAGGCACGTGGCCTCACACAGCACGTTTCTCACAGCCCGAGTACAAAGCTCAGCCTCCCCCCCCCCCCCTCACACACACACACACACAGCCTGTTCCCACCCCCACACACAGCCCCCCTCCCAAACACACACAGCACCCCCACACACACACAGCCCCCCCCCACACACACAGCCCCCCCACACACACACAGCACCCCCCACACACACACAGCCCCCCCCCACACACACAGCCCCCCTCCCAAACACACACAGCACCCCCACACACACACAGCCCCCCCCCACACACACACACAGCACCCCCCACACACAGCCCCCCTCCCAAACACACACAGCCCCCCCCCCACACACAGCCCCCCTCCCAAACACACACAGCACCCCCCCACACACACAGCCCCCCCCCACACACACACACAGCACCCCCCCACACACACACACAGCCCCCCCACACCCACACAGCCCCCCCCACACACACAGCCCCCCACACACACACAGCACCCCCCACACACACACAGCCCCCCCCCACACACACACACAGCCCCCCCCCCCCACCCACAGCACCCCCACACACACAGCACCCCCACACACACAGCACCCCCACACACACAGCCTCCCCCAAACACAGCCCCCCCACACACACACAGCACCCCCACACACACAGCACCCTCACACACACACAGCCCCCCCCACACACAGCACCCCCCCCACAGCCCCCCCCACACACACACAGCACCCCTCCCCACACACACAGCCCCCCCCCACCACACACACAGAAACACCCACAGTCTTTCCCTCTCTGCTCCACCTCCCCATATCACCATTCCCATCCCCACCCCCAGATCGTCCCCCATTCCCCCAGGACAGACTGAACAGGTTTTATAATTGGATCAATCATAAAAATACCTTAATAACAGAGGGGGGGTGGGGGGGGCTGGGATGGATTATCTGGAGCTGGAATCTCAAATTCCACGGCTCCCAGCCCAGTCCCTGAGGCATGTGGATCTCAAACGGGGGGTGGGGAGCTAACGTGGGATTAACACATCGCTGTCAGCGGTCGGGGGGGGGGGGGGGGGCGGTTGTCGGGGGGGGGGTTATCGGTGGGGGGTTGTCGGGGAGGTTGTCGGGGGAGGGGGCGGTTGTCGGGGGAGGGGGCGGTTGTCGGGGGAGGGTGCGGTTGTCGGGGGAGGGGGCGGTTGTCGGGGGAGGGGGCGGTTGTCGGGGGAGGGGGCGTTTGTCGGGGGAGGGGGCGGTTGTCGGGGGGGGGTTGTCGGGGGGGGGTTGTCGGGAGGGGGCGGTTGTCGGGGGAGGGGGTGGTTGTCGGGGGAGTGGGCGGTTGTCGGGGGAGTGGGCGGTTGTCGGGGGGGGGGGGTTGTCGGGGGGGGGGTTGTCGGGAGGGGGCGGTTGTCGGGAGGGGGCGGTTGTCGGGGGGGGGCGGTTGTCGGGGGGGGGAGCGGTTGTCGGGGGGGGACGGTTGTCGGGGGGGGACGGTTGTCGGGGGGGGGGGCGGTTGTCGGGGGGGGGGGGCGGTTGTCGGGGGGGGTGGTGGTCGTCAGGGGGGGGCGGTTGTCGGGGGGGGCGGTTGTCGGTGGGGGGCGGTTGGGAGCGGTTGTCGGGGGGGGCGGTTGTCGGGGGGGATTGTCAGGGGGGGGGGCGGTTGTCGGGGGGGGCGGTTGTCGGGGGGGGGCGGTTGTCGGGGGGGGGCGGTTGTCGGGGGGGGGGCGGTTGTCGGGGGA
>JAYJKW010000266.1:0-26470 GCA_035084275.1 Hydrolagus colliei | reverse complement strand
TTGGAAGATCCTAAATTCCATACGTTTGGTTATCAGAACAAAAACACAACCAATTACATTGACCAGTGGAAGGGTAGGGAGGGAGGGGGGGAGTGAGGGAGGGGGAGAGCGAGGGTAGGGAGGGAGGGAGGGATGGACGGACGGACGGGAGAGGAGATTAGGAAGGGATGGAGGGAGGGAGGGAGGGAGGGAGGGACTGTCGGATAGGGTTCCAGAGTATTGGGGGTGGGGAGGGGGGGGGGGCAGACTCTGAAAGCCTATCACTGATGGTAGAGTAGGTCAGTTGGGGGGGTTGGGGGGGGGGGGGCGGGGGAATGGAGCAGACTAGAGCCTACTGACTCTATGGGTTGATGAGGCATGGAGTTTGGTATTTACGACAGGGAGCTTGGCGAGGATTGGTGTGATTGGTGTTTGAGGGGTTGGGGTTGGGGTTGGGGTTTGGGGGAGGGAGGGAGGGAGGGAGACAGAAGAGCATGTGGACGAAGGGGTCCGAGGCCCCCCCCGAGGACGCGAGAAATAACGGAGACGGGGGGGGGGGACAGGTTACTTTGAGAATCTGGTGTCCAACTCACGTAAATCCACAACTTCTGTTTCATCTTGTGGATCTTCACCAGGACGTTGTCCATTTGTTATAGGTACTTGGCCACGCCCTTCGTGTTGGTGGCTGCCACCATCAGCAAATGCCACTGGCCGAAGAACTGGGAGAGAGGAAACGTTCAGGTCAGAGACGCACCATCCTCCTCCAAAATCCAGCCTGATCTGTCTATCTATCACGTCGTGGAGATGTCGCGAAACTCCCTGCCCCTCCCTCTCCCTCCTGATACTCCCTCCCTCATACTCCCAGCCCCATTCCTCTACCCTTCCATCCCTTCCGCCCTCTCTCCCACCCTCCCTCCCCTCGCAACCTCCCTCCCTCATACTCCCTCCCCCATTCCTCTATCCTTCACTCCCTTCCGTCACTCCCTCCCTCCTTCCCTCATACTCCCTCCCCCATTCCTCTATCCTTCACTCCCTCCCTCCTTCCCTCATACTCCCTCCCCCATTCCTCTATCCTTCACTCCCTTCCTTCACTCCCTCCCTACTTCCCTCATACTCCCTCCCCCATTCCTCTATCCTTCACTCCCTCCCTCCTTCCCTCATACTCCCTCCCCCATTCCTCTGTCCTTCACTCCCTCCCTCCCTCCCTCCCTCCCTCATACTCCCTCCCCATTCCTCTATCCTTCCCTCCCTCCCTCCCTGTCTCATCCCCACACTCCCCCTACTTCACTGCCTCACCCTCTCTCCCCCACCTTCCCCCTCTCCGCCACTCCCCACCTCACACTCCCTCCCTCCTCCCCTCCCTATCTCCCTCACACTCCCTCCCCCATTCCTCTATACCTTCCTTCCTCCCACCCTCTCTCCCTCCCTCACACTCCCTCTCTCCCCCACTCACACTCCCTCCCTCGCTGCCTTCCTCCCTCCCTCTCTCTCCCTCATACTCCCTCCCCCATTCCTCTATACCTTCCTCCCTCCCTTCCTCCCACCCTCTCTCCCTCCTTCCACTCCCTCCTCCCTCCTTCCCTCATACTCCCTCCCCCCTGTCTCACCATTGTGGCATCCAGCGCCTCAGTGGTTAAAACACTCGCAGAGAAACTGTCCCCCCACCCCCCACACCCCATCATCGGGCAGTCTGTCCTTCAGCAAAGTCCATCCCCCAAAACCCTACAGAACTGCGTCCCACAGTCACTCCTCCTCGCCCACTCACACACCTCACTTTCAAGAGCCATCTCGAGACTCTCCTCTTCAAGGGTGGGGTGGGTGGAGGAGAGCCAGGGATGGGGTGGTGGGTGGGGTGGTGTGGGTGGGTGGGTGGGTGGTGGAGATGGGTGGTGGGTGGGGGAGTGGGGTGAGTGGGTGGGTGGGGGAGTGGGGTGGGTGGGTGGAGGAGAGCCAGGGGTGGGTTGTTGGGTGGGTGGGTGGTGGGTGGGTGGGTGGGTGGTTGGGTGGGTGGGTGGGGTGGGTGGGTGGGTAGATGGGTGGTGGGTGGGTGGCGAGTGTAGTGGGGTGGGAGTGGGGTGGGTGGGTTGTTGGGTGGGCGGGTGGGTGGGTGGGGTGGGGTGGGTGGGTAGGTTGGTGGGTGGGTGGGCGAGTGTAGTGGGGTGGGAGTGGGGTGGGTGGTTGTTGGGTGGGTGGGTGGGTGGGTGGGGTGGGTTCGTGGGTGGGGTGGGTGGGTGGGTGGGTGGGGTGGGTTCGTGGGTGGGGTGGGTGGGTGGGTGGGTGGGGTGGGTTCGTGGGTGGGGTGGGTGGGTGGGTGGTGTGGGCGAGTGTAGTGGGGTGGGAGTGGGGTGGTGGGTGGTGGAGTGGGTTGGTTGGTGGGTGGGTGGGCAAGTGTAGTGGGGTGGGGTGGGGTGGGTGGGGGAGTGGAGTGGGGTGGAGGAGAGCTGGGATGGGTGGTGGGTGGGTTGGTTGGTGGGTGGGGTGGGGTGGGTGGGTAGATGGGTTGGTGGGTGGGTGGGGTGGGTGGGTAGATGGGTGGTGGGTGGGCGAGTGTAGTGGGGTGGGAGTGGGGTGGGGTGGGTGGGTGGTGGAGTGGGTAGATGGGTGGGTGGGTGGGCGAGTGTAGTGGGGTGGGAGTGGGGTGGGTGGGTTGTACACGGGTGACCCAACAAACCCTGCCCTCCACCCGTCCTGATCCCCAAACCTCAGCTGGAGGCTCAGATCCCTGAGTGTCCGGGCGGCCTTCGGACTTGGTGGAGCCACCGTGGGCCTTGTTGACCCTGGAAACCCAGTGGGTGGTGCCTTTACCCAGTCGCTATGCACCAGATCCTCCGCCAACCATTCGTCCTTGTAGTCGCAGGTCTCTGCCCCCCGGATCCCCGGCCAGCAAAGGTACAAGAGACAGACCCAAAACTCCCTGGAGGGTCATGGCGAGAGAGAGAGAGAGGGCGAGAGAGAGAGAGCGAGAAGAGCCTCCAGACCCTTCTGGCTGTAGACGCGGATGAAGCAATGTGAGCACAGACAGTGAGCTGTGGGGTGGGGGTGGGTTGTGTGGGGGGGGTGGTTATATAGGACTTGTGTAGGACTCAACTTGGCTGATGTGAGGAACCCACGATTATTAACCAGGGACTTGGCGTCCGCTGGTACACTATGTACTAACGAGACTCTCCCCCCACCCTCCCCCATCACCCCAGCCCTGGCCAAGCTCTATTGGCTCTGTGTCACACACTAAACTCTCTCCCCCCTCACTCCCTCTCTCCCCCAGACCTCACCAATCTCCACTGGCTTCCCAATCACACACTAAACTCTCTCTCCCCATCACTCCCTCTCTCCCCCAGACCTCACCAATCTCCACTGGCTTCACTATCATACACTAAACTCTCTCCCCCTCACTCCCTCTGTCCCCCAGACCTCACCAATCTCCACTGGCTTCCCAATCACACACTAAACTCTCCTCCCCCTCACTCCCTCTCTCCCCAAGACCTCACCAATCTCCACTGGCTTCACTATCATACACTAAACTCTCTCCCCCCTCACTCCCTCTCTCCCCCAGACCTCACCAATCTCCACTGGCTTCCCAATCACACACTAAACTCTCTCCCCCTCACTCCCTCTCTCCCCAAGACCTCACCAATCTCCACTGGCTTCACTATCATACACTAACTCTCTCCCCCCTCACTCCCTCTCTCCCCCAGACCTCACCAATCTCCACTGGCTTCCCAATCACACACTAAACTCTCTCCCCCTCACTCCCTCTCTCCCCAAGACCTCACCAATCTCCACTGGCTTCACTATCATACACTAAACTCTCTCCCCCCTCACTCCCTCTCTCCCCCAGACCTCACCAATCTCCACTGGCTTCCCTATCACACACTAAACTCTCTCTCCCCATCACTCCCTCTCTCCCCCAGACCTCACCAATCTCCACTGGCTTCCCAATCATACACTAAACTCTCTCCCCCTCACTCCCTCTGTCCCCCAGACCTCGCCAGGCTCCCTGGCTTCCCTCTCACACACTATTGACTAGAGAGTGGTTGGCATGGGAGCAGACGGGGGCCTTTGGTTGGCAAGTCTTCCGGGGTGGCCTGCCAATGGAGTCATCGTTCTCCGCTTCCATTAACCTACGTTGGCGCGGAATTGGGGGAGACGGTGTTCTTCTCGATCACTCTGTGTTCCCGGCCAACGGTTAATGATTGTGGGTTGGCTGAGGCCAACACGAGGCTCCTCGATGACGATGACAAAAGCAACTACAAATACAACGCGATCGCTGGCTCTACAGTCATCTCTCACTCCGTCCAGTCACTCGCGAGCTCGTCGAGGGTGAAGACTCTATCTCTCTCTCTGTCTATGTCTCAGTCTCTCTCTCTCTGTTCGCTGGTTCCCACCACCACCATGATCTTTGGGTTGGTTTGCCTCTCGTTCCTGTGGCTGTCGGGCCACGGGGTCACGGACGAGCCAACTGTCAATACACCGACGAGAGATTTCCGTCCAACTTCCTGGCTCGCGACACGGTGAGGGAGAACGTCCCAAGGCTTTGGACAGTCAAGGAATTGGACCCCGGGTTGGCGTTTGGAATCAGGAGATGGGGGGAGTGTGTGGGTGGGGGGTGGGGGGGTGGGAGAGTGATCAAAGGCATAGACACTTAAAGTGGAAAGGCTTGAGTTGGGTCTTTAAGGAAGGGAGGGAGTTTGTTCATTCGTTTGTTCGTTTGTTCGTCCGTTCACTTGCTTGTTCATTCTTTCGTTCATTCGTTCGTGCGTTCGTTCTTTCGCGAATGAGTGGGTGAGTCATGTAGTGTTTCCTCTCTCCCAGTTCTACGGTAGGTGGCAACTCATCATGGTGGCTTCCACCATTCCTGATCCTCACGGCGAGAATAGCCTGGAGAGAATCATCCTCCACTTCCACCGGAAGGAAAACCAGAAGATGTTGATAGCTGGGGAATACAAACTTGTGGGGTAACTATCCCAACGTCTAATCTCTGTCCGTATCTCACACCAGCAAGAAAGCAGCCACAACCCTTCATCCACTCCTCCTTGACCTTCCTAAACTCTAAACTCTCTCCCACCCCCCCCATCAAACTAACCCTTGCCAATCTCCACTGGCTTCTCTATCACACACAACATTTTATCCCCCGCCACCCATCAACTCAACACTTGCCAATCTCCACTGGCGTCTCTATCACACACCAAAGTCTCTAACCCCCCCCCCCCCCCCGCCCCCCCCATCACCATGACCATCACACCAGCTCTCGCCAATCTCCGTTGGCTTCTCTATCACATGCTAAACTCTCTCCCCCACACATCAACCCAACCTTCGCCAAATTCCACTGACTTCCCTATGAGAGGGGACAAGGGAAGAGGAGAGAAGGGGCTGGGATGTGTGTGGGGACAAATCAAGGCAGTGGCCTTACATTCGTTTCTTGCAGGCAAGCCACCCCTATACACCAGGAGTCCACTTTCCACAGAGACGCGGCAACGAATCTCTTGGCGAGGAGCGGTAAGCGAGAGCCTCCACGACAAGAAGACACACAACATCCACACCGATGATGATGGCTTCCAGTAGCTCGGGGGTGTGGGGGGCGGAGGGGTTAGAGCGTGACTTCTCACCAGCCAAGGCAAAGCGGGTTCGATTCCCAGTCCAGACAAGAACGAAAACATTGGGCGTGTTTCCTTGCTCCTCGGGCCCCATAAAAATCATTCCCCAAACATTTTTTTTTCGGGTGGGCGGGGGTTGGGGGGGTTGAGAGGAAGACGTGGAAATGGACTATCCATAAAATGCCAGTATTATTATTGTTATTATTATTATTATTATCAGTGGTGGTCAGTTGTCGTATTATGTTTCAACTCCAGATCTCTCAGGAAGAAAATATAATTTCTACTTCCCATCCTCCGGGATTCTGATCAGTCGTAGCACAGAGAAGGCAGGCAACCTGGACATGATGTCACTGCTTGGTAAGATCTGACAACTTCCCCCACAGCCACCCCCCAACCCCTCCCCCAACCCCCAACCCTCCCCCACCCCCCACCCACCCTCCCCTCCCCCACCCCCCACCCACCCGCCCACCCCTCCCCCACCCCCCACCCTCCCAATACCCCAGCTGGTAAATCCCCAATCACACGATTGTCCACTGGAGTCACGAATGCGTCTTCTCTTGTCATTCCAACATTTCTAGGCTTCCATAGATTCACGAGGTTAGTTCCTGGGAGGAGGGCATTGACCTGTGAGGATAGGTTGAATAAACTAGGGCTGTATTCTCTAGAGTACAGAAGAATTAGGGGGGATCTGATTGAAACATATAAGATTCTTAAAGGCCTAGATAAAGTCGACACTGAGGGACTGTTTCCCCTGGTAGGAGAATCTATGATCAGGGATGTCACAGTTTTAAAATTAAGGGTCGGCCTTTCAGAACAGAGTTGAGGAAACAATTCTTCACTCAGAAGGTAGTGACTGTATGGAATTCACTCCCCCCCAGAAGGGTGTAGACGCTCAGTCCTTGAACATCTTCAAGGCTGAGACTGATGGAGTTTTGGAAAATAGAGGGATTAGGGGATATGGTGGATGGGGGCAGGAAATTGACTGACCATGATTCGCCCACAAACATCCGTACAGTCACTTCACTCGACAGTCTATTCTGAGAAGCGCTTTGGGACGTCGATAAAATGCGAAAAGCCGCTACATTCAACCGTCATGGTTGTTACGCTTTGTGGGAGTGATGACTCCGTTGCCTTTGCTCTGCCCTCACAGTCAAGACGCCAACTGTGCGCCAAAGCGTGATCAACAGCTTCAAAACGAGGGCCAAATGCTGGCACATGAACAACCTCTTCGTGCTACCTCACAAACTGGGTTAGTCACTGAGCTACTGGGGAGTGGTGGGAGGGGGGGGGGGGGGGCAGATGCACTGAAACACATAGTCAATACAACACACACACACACACACACACACACCTCTATTTACCTAGCAACAAGTAGTCAATGTTGTTAGTCAATGGCTCAAAGATATATATCTGTCATGTAAGATGTAAAACTATATTTGGGTCACTTCAAACCATCACTGCAAAGTGTTGAGAGACGGATTTGAAGACGTGATCAGACACAGTTGCCTACATTCAGAATCTGCGTTGGAGGAACATTTGGGTGGGGTGTGGCGTAGAGGACCTGTACTCACTCACATTCTCTCTTCCTTCCTTTGTCCTCGACCTTCGCTCAACTCTGGAAAAGCCTGAGGCGCTACATGTGAGGCCCACCCTCCCGTCTCCTCGCTTGATCTGGTCAAGTGGATTCTCCCCTGCCCTTCTGTTGTTCTTTCCCAATCAATAAATTAATCTTTCTTGCATCTCACATCATGCACTGTTTGGTGTTTGTTTGTTTGTGTTGAGTTGAGTTCAGTTGAGTTCAGTTGAGTTCAGTTGAGTAGAGAAGAGATGAGTTGATTTGAGTTTAGTAGAGAAGAGAAGAATTGAGTTGAGTAGAGAAGAGTTGAGTTGGGTTGAGTTGGGTTGAGGTGAGTTGCGTTGAGTTGAGTTGAATTGAGTTCGGTTGGGTTGAGTTGAATTGAGTTGGGTTCAGTTGAGTTGCGTTGTGTTGAATTGAGTTGAGTTGACTTGGGTTCAGTTGGGTTGGGTTGGGTTGGGTTGGGTTTGGTTGGGATGGGTTGAGTTGAGTTGAGTTGGGTTGGGTTGACTTGAGTTGGGTTGCGTTGAGTTGGGTTGAGTTGAGTTGGGGTGAGTTGAGTTAAGTTGGGTTGGGTTGAGTTGAGTTGGGTTGGGTTGAGTTTGGTTGGGTTGGGTTGAGTTAAGTTGGGTTGGTTTGGGTTGACATGTGGTTGGTTGAAAGCCTGGCTCAGTGGGTTTGCGCTTTCAGAAACAAATATACGATCTGACATTTGCACAATGCCATTCTGTGTCAGGAGGATGTCCCAAGGCAGTGGACAGGAATGGGGGCCACCTCCACTCCCTCTCCAAAAACGCTTTCTCCTCTACCAGTTCAATCGTCTCGTTCAGCGCAGGAAGACACAATAAGTGACGCATTCACAGGTTTTATTTCATTATGACCAACCAGGACACCATGTCCCACAAACTGGGACGTTTGCGAAGTCTCCGACAATTAAACTCGAGTCTCCCAGACAATGCTGACAGTGCAAATCATCAGAATTATTGGTGGATCCTCGCCAGGCTCCATTGGCTCTCTGTCAAATACTAAACTCTCTCCTCCTCCCCCATTACAGTCAGGCCTAGCCAATCTCTACTGTCTTCCCTATCACACAATAAACTCTCACCCCCTCACCCCCTCTCTCCCCCAGACCTCGCCAGGCTCCCCTGGCTTCCCTCGCACACACTATTGACTGTAGAGTGGTTGGCATGGGAGCAGACGGGGGCCTTTGGTTGGCAAGCCTTCCGGGGTGAGCCTGCCAATGGAGTCATCGTTCTCCGCTTCCATTAACCTACGTTGGCGCGGAATTGGGGGAGACGGTGTTCTTCTCGATCACTCTGCGTTCCCGGCCAACGGTTAATGATTGTGGGTTGGCTGAGGACAACCCGAGGCTCCTCGATGACGATGACAAAAGCAACTACAAATACAACGCGATCGCTGGCTCTACAGTCATCTCTCACTCCGTCCAGTCACTCGCGAGCTCGTCGAGGGTGAAGACTCTATCTCTCTCTCTGTCTATGTCTCAGTCTCTCTCTCTCTGTTCGCTGGTTCCCACCACCACCATGATCTTTGGGTTGGTTTGCCTCTCGTTCCTGTGGCTGTCGGGCCACGGGGTCCACGGACGAGCCAACTGTCAATACACCGACGAGAGATTTCCGTCCAACTTCCTGGCTCGCGACACGGTGAGGGAGAACGTCCCAAGGCTTTGGACAGTCAAGGAATTGGACCCCGGGTTGGCGTTTGGAATCAGGAGATGGGGGGAGTGTGTGGGTGGGGGGTGGGGGGGTGGGAGAGTGATCAAAGGCATAGACACTTAAAGTGGAAAGGCTTGAGTTGGGTCTTTAAGGAAGGGAGGGAGTTTGTTCATTCGTTTGTTCGTTTGTTCGTCCGTTCACTTGCTTGTTCATTCTTTCGTTCATTCGTTCGTGCGTTCGTTCTTTCGCGAATGAGTGGGTGAGTCATGTAGTGTTTCCTCTCTCCCAGTTCTACGGTAGGTGGCAACTCATCATGGTGGCTTCCACCATTCCTGATCCTCACGGCGAGAATAGCCTGGAGAGAATCATCCTCCACTTCCACCGGAAGGAAAACCAGAAGATGTTGATAGCTGGGGAATACAAACTTGTGGGGTAACTATCCCAACGTCTAATCTCTGTCCGTATCTCACACCAGCAAGAAAGCAGCCACAACCCTTCATCCACTCCTCCTTGACCTTCCTAAACTCTAAACTCTCTCCCACCCCCCCCATCAAACTAACCCTTGCCAATCTCCACTGGCTTCTCTATCACACACAACATTTTATCCCCCGCCACCCATCAACTCAACACTTGCCAATCTCCACTGGCGTCTCTATCACACACCAAAGTCTCTAACCCCCCCCCCCCCCCCGCCCCCCCCATCACCATGACCATCACACCAGCTCTCGCCAATCTCCGTTGGCTTCTCTATCACATGCTAAACTCTCTCCCCCACACATCAACCCAACCTTCGCCAAATTCCACTGACTTCCCTATGAGAGGGGACAAGGGAAGAGGAGAGAAGGGGCTGGGATGTGTGTGGGGACAAATCAAGGCAGTGGCCTTACATTCGTTTCTTGCAGGCAAGCCACCCCTATACACCAGGAGTCCACTTTCCACAGAGACGCGGCAACGAATCTCTTGGCGAGGAGCGGTAAGCGAGAGCCTCCACGACAAGAAGACACACAACATCCACACCGATGATGATGGCTTCCAGTAGCTCGGGGGTGTGGGGGGCGGAGGGGTTAGAGCGTGACTTCTCACCAGCCAAGGCAAAGCGGGTTCGATTCCCAGTCCAGACAAGAACGAAAACATTGGGCGTGTTTCCTTGCTCCTCGGGCCCCATAAAAATCATTCCCCAAACATTTTTTTTTCGGGTGGGCGGGGGTTGGGGGGGTTGAGAGGAAGACGTGGAAATGGACTATCCATAAAATGCCAGTATTATTATTGTTATTATTATTATTATTATCAGTGGTGGTCAGTTGTCGTATTATGTTTCAACTCCAGATCTCTCAGGAAGAAAATATAATTTCTACTTCCCATCCTCCGGGATTCTGATCAGTCGTAGCACAGAGAAGGCAGGCAACCTGGACATGATGTCACTGCTTGGTAAGATCTGACAACTTCCCCCACAGCCACCCCCCAACCCCTCCCCCAACCCCCAACCCTCCCCCACCCCCCACCCACCCTCCCCTCCCCCACCCCCCACCCACCCGCCCACCCCTCCCCCACCCCCCACCCTCCCAATACCCCAGCTGGTAAATCCCCAATCACACGATTGTCCACTGGAGTCACGAATGCGTCTTCTCTTGTCATTCCAACATTTCTAGGCTTCCATAGATTCACGAGGTTAGTTCCTGGGAGGAGGGCATTGACCTGTGAGGATAGGTTGAATAAACTAGGGCTGTATTCTCTAGAGTACAGAAGAATTAGGGGGGATCTGATTGAAACATATAAGATTCTTAAAGGCCTAGATAAAGTCGACACTGAGGGACTGTTTCCCCTGGTAGGAGAATCTATGATCAGGGATGTCACAGTTTTAAAATTAAGGGTCGGCCTTTCAGAACAGAGTTGAGGAAACAATTCTTCACTCAGAAGGTAGTGACTGTATGGAATTCACTCCCCCCCAGAAGGGTGTAGACGCTCAGTCCTTGAACATCTTCAAGGCTGAGACTGATGGAGTTTTGGAAAATAGAGGGATTAGGGGATATGGTGGATGGGGGCAGGAAATTGACTGACCATGATTCGCCCACAAACATCCGTACAGTCACTTCACTCGACAGTCTATTCTGAGAAGCGCTTTGGGACGTCGATAAAATGCGAAAAGCCGCTACATTCAACCGTCATGGTTGTTACGCTTTGTGGGAGTGATGACTCCGTTGCCTTTGCTCTGCCCTCACAGTCAAGACGCCAACTGTGCGCCAAAGCGTGATCAACAGCTTCAAAACGAGGGCCAAATGCTGGCACATGAACAACCTCTTCGTGCTACCTCACAAACTGGGTTAGTCACTGAGCTACTGGGGAGTGGTGGGAGGGGGGGGGGGGGGGGGCAGATGCACTGAAACACATAGTCAATACAACACACACACACACACACACACACACCTCTATTTACCTAGCAACAAGTAGTCAATGTTGTTGGTCAATGGCTCAAAGATATATATCTGTCATGTAAGATGTAAAACTATATTTGGGTCACTTCAAACCATCACTGCAAAGTGTTGAGAGACGGATTTGAAGACGTGATCAGACACAGTTGCCTACATTCAGAATCTGCGTTGGAGGAACATTTGGGTGGGGTGTGGCGTAGAGGACCTGTACTCACTCACATTCTCTCTTCCTTCCTTTGTCCTCGACCTTCGCTCAACTCTGGAAAAGCCTGAGGCGCTACATGTGAGGCCCACCCTCCCGTCTCCTCGCTTGATCTGGTCAAGTGGATTCTCCCCTGCCCTTCTGTTGTTCTTTCCCAATCAATAAATTAATCTTTCTTGCATCTCACATCATGCACTGTTTGGTGTTTGTTTGTTTGTGTTGAGTTGAGTTCAGTTGAGTTCAGTTGAGTTCAGTTGAGTAGAGAAGAGATGAGTTGATTTGAGTTTAGTAGAGAAGAGAAGAATTGAGTTGAGTAGAGAAGAGTTGAGTTGGGTTGAGTTGGGTTGAGGTGAGTTGCGTTGAGTTGAGTTGAATTGAGTTCGGTTGGGTTGAGTTGAATTGAGTTGGGTTCAGTTGAGTTGCGTTGTGTTGAATTGAGTTGAGTTGACATGGGTTCAGTTGGGTTGGGTTGGGTTGGGTTGGGTTGGGTTTGGTTGGGATGGGTTGAGTTGAGTTGGGTTGGGTTGACTTGAGTTGGGTTGCGTTGAGTTGGGTTGAGTTGAGTTGGGGTGAGTTGAGTTAAGTTGGGTTGGGTTGAGTTGAGTTGGGTTGGGTTGAGTTTGGTTGGGTTGGGTTGAGTTAAGTTGGGTTGGTTTGGGTTGACATGTGGTTGGTTGAAAGCCTGGCTCAGTGGGTTTGCGCTTTCAGAAACAAATATACGATCTGACATTTGCACAATGCCATTCTGTGTCAGGAGGATGTCCCAAGGCAGTGGACAGGAATGGGGGCCACCTCCACTCCCTCTCCAAAAACGCTTTCTCCTCTACCAGTTCAATCGTCTCGTTCAGCGCAGGAAGACACAATAAGTGACGCATTCACAGGTTTTATTTCATTATGACCAACCAGGACACCATGTCCCACAAACTGGGACGTTTGCGAAGTCTCCGACAATTAAACTCGAGTCTCCCAGACAATGCTGACAGTGCAAATCATCAGAATTATTGGTGGATCCTCGCCAGGCTCCATTGGCTCTCTGTCAAATACTAAACTCTCTCCTCCTCCCGCATTACAGTCAGGCCTAGCCAATCTCTACTGTCTTCCCTATCACACAATAAACTCTCACCCCCTCACCCCCTCTCTCCCCCAGACCTCGCCAGGCTCCCCTGGCTTCCCTCGCACACACTATTGACTGTAGAGTGGTTGGCATGGGAGCAGACGGGGGCCTTTGGTTGGCAAGCCTTCCGGGGTGAGCCTGCCAATGGAGTCATCGTTCTCCGCTTCCATTAACCTACGTTGGCGCGGAATTGGGGGAGACGGTGTTCTTCTCGATCACTCTGCGTTCCCGGCCAACGGTTAATGATTGTGGGTTGGCTGAGGACAACCCGAGGCTCCTCGATGACGATGACAAAAGCAACTACAAATACAACGCGATCGCTGGCTCTACAGTCATCTCTCACTCCGTCCAGTCACTCGCGAGCTCGTCGAGGGTGAAGACTCTATCTCTCTCTCTGTCTATGTCTCAGTCTCTCTCTCTCTGTTCGCTGGTTCCCACCACCACCATGATCTTTGGGTTGGTTTGCCTCTCGTTCCTGTGGCTGTCGGGCCACGGGGTCCACGGACGAGCCAACTGTCAATACACCGACGAGAGATTTCCGTCCAACTTCCTGGCTCGCGACACGGTGAGGGAGAACGTCCCAAGGCTTTGGACAGTCAAGGAATTGGACCCCGGGTTGGCGTTTGGAATCAGGAGATGGGGGGAGTGTGTGGGTGGGGGGTGGGGGGGTGGGAGAGTGATCAAAGGCATAGACACTTAAAGTGGAAAGGCTTGAGTTGGGTCTTTAAGGAAGGGAGGGAGTTTGTTCATTCGTTTGTTCGTTTGTTCGTCCGTTCACTTGCTTGTTCATTCTTTCGTTCATTCGTTCGTGCGTTCGTTCTTTCGCGAATCAGTGGGTGAGTCATGTAGTGTTTCCTCTCTCCCAGTTCTACGGTAGGTGGCAACTCATCATGGTGGCTTCCACCATTCCTGATCCTCACGGCGAGAATAGCCTGGAGAGAATCATCCTCCACTTCCACCGGAAGGAAAACCAGAAGATGTTGATAGCTGGGGAATACAAACTTGTGGGGTAACTATCCCAACGTCTAATCTCTGTCCGTATCTCACACCAGCAAGAAAGCAGCCACAACCCTTCATCCACTCCTCCTTGACCTTCCTAAACTCTAAACTCTCTCCCACCCCCCCCATCAAACTAACCCTTGCCAATCTCCACTGGCTTCTCTATCACACACAACATTTTATCCCCCGCCACCCATCAACTCAACACTTGCCAATCTCCACTGGCGTCTCTATCACACACCAAAGTCTCTAACCCCCCCCCCCCCCCCCCGCCCCCCCCATCACCATGACCATCACACCAGCTCTCGCCAATCTCCGTTGGCTTCTCTATCACATGCTAAACTCTCTCCCCCACACATCAACCCAACCTTCGCCAAATTCCACTGACTTCCCTATGAGAGGGGACAAGGGAAGAGGAGAGAAGGGGCTGGGATGTGTGTGGGGACAAATCAAGGCAGTGGCCTTACATTCGTTTCTTGCAGGCAAGCCACCCCTATACACCAGGAGTCCACTTTCCACAGAGACGCGGCAACGAATCTCTTGGCGAGGAGCGGTAAGCGAGAGCCTCCACGACAAGAAGACACACAACATCCACACCGATGATGATGGCTTCCAGTAGCTCGGGGGTGGGGGGGGCGGAGGGGTTAGAGCGTGACTTCTCACCAGCCAAGGCAAAGCGGGTTCGATTCCCAGTCCAGACAAGAACGAAAACATTGGGCGTGTTTCCTTGCTCCTCGGGCCCCATAAAAATCATTCCCCAAACATTTTTTTTTCGGGTGGGCGGGGGTTGGGGGGGTTGAGAGGAAGACGTGGAAATGGACTATCCATAAAATGCCAGTATTATTATTGTTATTATTATTATTATTATCAGTGGTGGTCAGTTGTCGTATTATGTTTCAACTCCAGATCTCTCAGGAAGAACATATAATTTCTACTTCCCATCCTCCGGGATTCTGATCAGTCGTAGCACAGAGAAGGCAGGCAACCTGGACATGATGTCACTGCTTGGTAAGATCTGACAACTTCCCCCACAGCCACCCCCCAACCCCTCCCCCAACCCCCAACCCTCCCCCACCCCCCACCCACCCTCCCCTCCCCCACCCCCCACCCACCCGCCCACCCCTCCCCCACCCCCCACCCTCCCAATACCCCAGCTGGTAAATCCCCAATCACACGATTGTCCACTGGAGTCACGAATGCGTCTTCTCTTGTCATTCCAACATTTCTAGCCTTCCATAGATTCACGAGGTTAGTTCCTGTGAGGAGGGCACTCACCTGTGAGGATAGGTTGAATAAACTAGTGCTGTATTCTCTAGAGAACAGAAGAATTAGGGGGGATCTGATTGGAACATATAAGATTCTGAAAGGCCTAGATAAAGTCGACACTGAGGGACTGTTTCCCCTGGTAGGAGAATCTATGATCAGGGATGTCACAGTTTTAAAATTAAGGGTCGGCCTTTCAGAACAGAGTTGAGGAAACAATTCTTCACTCAGAAGGTAGTGACTGTATGGAATTCACTCCCCCCCAGAAGGGTGTAGACGCTCAGTCCTTGAACATCTTCAAGGCTGAGACTGATGGAGTTTTGGAAAATAGAGGGATTAGGGGATATGGTGGATCGGGGCAGGAAATTGACTGACCACGATTCGCCCACAAACATCCGTACAGTCACTTCACTCGACAGTCTATTCTGAGAAGCGCTTTGGGACGTCGATAAAATGCGAAAAGCCGCTACATTCAACCGTCATGGTTGTTACGCTTTGTGGGAGTGATGACTCCGTTGCCTTTGCTCTGCCCTCACAGTCAAGGCGCCAACTGTGCGCCAAAGCGTGATCAACAGCTTCAAAACGAGGGCCAAATGCTGGCACATGAACAACCTCTTCGTGCTACCTCACAAACTGGGTTAGTCACTGAGCTACTGGGGAGTGGTGGGGGGGGGGAGGGGGGGTGGCAGATGCACTGAAACACATAGTCAATACAACACACACACACACACACCTCTATTTACCTAGCAACAAGTAGTCAATGTTGTTAGTCAATGGCTCAAAGATATATATCTGTCATGTAAGATGTAAAACTATATTTGGGTCACTTCAAACCATCACTGCAAAGTGTTGAGAGACGGATTTGAAGACGTGATCAGACACAGTTGCCTACATTCAGAATCTGCGTTGGAGGAACATTTGGGTGGGGTGTGGCGTAGGGGACCTGTACTCACTCACTTTCTCTCTTCCTTCCTTTGTCCTCGACCTTCGCTCAACTCTGGAAAAGCCTGAGACGCTACATGTGAGGCCCACCCTCCCGTCTCCTCGCTTGATCTGGTCAAGTGGATTCTCCCCTACCCTTCTGTTGCTCTTTCCCAATCAATAAATTAATCTTTCTTGCATCTCACATCATGCACTGTTTGGTGTTTGTTTGTTTGTGTTGAGTTGAGTTCAGTTGAGTTCAGTTGAGTTCAGTTGAGTTCAGTTGAGTTCAGTTGAGTAGAGAAGAGATGAGTTGATTTGAGTTTAGTAGAGAAGAGAAGAATTGAGTTGAGTAGAGAAGAGTTGAGTTGGGTTGAGTTGGGTTGAGGTGAGTTGCGTTGAGTTGAGTTGAATTGAGTTCAGTTGGGTTGAGTTGAATTGAGTTGGGTTCAGTTGAGTTGCGTTGTGTTGAATTGAGTTGAGTTGACTTGGGTTCAGTTGGGTTGGGTTGGGTTGGGTTGGGTTTGGTTGGGATGGGTTGAGTTGAGTTGGGTTGGGTTGACTTGAGTTGGGTTGCGTTGAGTTGGGTTGAGTTGAGTTGGGGTGAGTTGAGTTAAGTTGGGTTGAGTTGAGTTGGGTTGGGTTGGGTTGGGTTGGGTTGGGTTGAGTTTGGTTGGGTTGGGTTGAGTTAAGTTGGGTTGGTTTGGGTTGACATGTGGTTGGTTGAAAGCCTGGCTCAGTGGGTTTGCGCTTTCAGAAAAAATAAACGATCTGACATTTGCACAATGCCATTCTGTGTCAGGAGGATGTCCCAAGGCAGTGGACAGAAATGGGGCGACCTCCATTCACTCTCCCAAAACGCTTTCTCCTCTACCAGTTGAATCGTCTCGTTCAGCGCAGCAAGACACAATAAGTGACGCATTCACAGGTTTTATTTCATTACGACCAACCAGGACACCATGTCCCACAAACTGGGACGTTTGCGAAGTCTCCGACAATTAGACTCGAGTCTCCCAGACAATTCTGACAGTGCAAATCATCAGAAATTATTGGTGGATCCTCGCCAGGCTCCATTGGCGCCCTGTCAAATACTAACCTCTCTCCTCCTCCCCCATTACCCTCAGGCCTAGCCAATCTCTACTGTCTTCCCTATCACACAATAAACTCTCACCCCCTCACTCTCTCTCCCCCAGACCTCGCCAGGCTCCCCTGGCTTCCCTCTCACACACTATTGACTGTAGAGTGGTTGGCATGGGAGCATACGGGGGCCTTTGGTTGGCAAGCCTTCCGGGGTGAGCCTGCCAATGGAGTCATCGTTCTCCGCTTCCATTAACCTACGTTGGAGCGGAATTGGGGGAGACGGTGTTCTTCTCGATCACTCTGTGTTCCCGGCCAACGGTTAATGATTGTGGGTTGGCTGAGGCCAACACGAGGCTCCTCGATGACGATGACAAAAGCAACTACAAATACAACGCGATCGCTGGCTCTACAGTCATCTCTCAATCCGTCCAGTCACTCGCGAGCTCGTCGAGGGTGAAGACTCTATCTCTCTCTCTCTGTCTCAGTCTCTCTCTCTCTGTTCGCTGGTTCCCACCACCACCATGATCTTTGGGTTGGTTTGCCTCTCGTTTCTGTGGCTGTCGGGCCACGGGGTCCACGGACGAGCCAAATGTCAATACACCGACAGGAGTTTTCCGGGCAACTTCCTGGCTCGCGACACGGTGAGGGAGAACGTCCCAAGGCTTTGGACAGTCAAGGAATTGGACCCCGGGTTGGCGTTTGGAATCAGGAGATGGGGGGAGTGTGTGGGTGGGGGGTGGGGGGTGGGAGAGTGATCAAAGGCATAGACACTTAAAGTGGAAAGGCTTGAGTTGGGTCTTTAAGGAAGGGAGGGAGGGAGGGAGGGAGTTTGTTTGTTCATTCGTTTGTTCGTTTGTTCGTCCGTTCACTTGCTTGTTCATTCTTTCGTTCATTCGTTCGTGCGTTCGTTCTTTCGCGAATGAGTGGGTGAGTCATGTAGTGTTTCCTCTCTCCCAGTTTTATGGTAGGTGGCAAATCATCATGCTGGCTTC
The DNA here is from genome assembly GCA_035084275.1 of Hydrolagus colliei. Taxonomy (NCBI): domain Eukaryota; kingdom Metazoa; phylum Chordata; class Chondrichthyes; order Chimaeriformes; family Chimaeridae; genus Hydrolagus; species Hydrolagus colliei. The sequence continues at coordinate 8,651 of JAYJKW010000266.1, read as the reverse complement.
CACCATTCCTGATCCTCAGGGCTCGAATAGCCTGGAGAGAATCATCCTCCACTTCAACCGGAAGGAAAACCAGACGTTGTTGATAGTCGCGGAATCCAAACATGTGGGGTAACTATCCCAACGTCTAATCTCTGTCCGTATCTCACACCATCAAGAAAGCAGCCACAACCCTTCATCCACTCCTCCTTGACCTTCCTGAACTCTAAACACTCTCCCCTCCCCCCCATCAAACTAACCCTCGCCAATCTCCGTTGGCTTCTCTATCACACACCAAACTCTCTCCCCCACACATCAACCCAACCCTCGCCAAATTCCACTGACTTCCCTATGAGAGGGGACAAGGGAAGAGGAGAGAAGGGGCTGGGATGTGTGTGGGGGCAAATCAAGGCAGTGGCCTTATATTCGTTTCTTGCAGGGAAGCCACCCCTATACACCAGGAGACCACTTACCACACAGACGGAGTAACGAATCTCTTGGCGAGGAGCGGTAAGCGAGAGCCTCCGCGACAAGAAGACACACAACATCCTCACCGATGGTGATGGCTTCCAGTAGCTCGGGGGTGGTGGGGGCGGAGGGGTTAGAGCGTGACTTCTCACCAGCCAAGGCAAAGCGGGTTCGATTCCCAGTCCAGACAAGAACGAAAACATTGGGCGAGTTTCCTTCCTCCTCGGGCCTCGTTATAATCATTCCCCAAACCTTTTTTTTTTGGGTTGGGTGTGGGGGGGGGGGGAGGGGGCAGAGGAAGACATGGAAATGGACTATCTATAAAATGCCAGTATGATTATTATTATTATTATTATTATTATTATCAGTGGTGGTCAGTTGTCGTATTATGTTTCAACTCCAGATCTCCCAGGAAGAATATATAATTTCTACTTCCCACACACCGGGGTTCTGATCAGTCGTAGCACAGAGACGGCAGGCAAACTGGACATGATGTCACTGCTTGGTAAGATCTGACAGCTTCCCCCCACCCACCCGCCCACCCCTCCCCCACTCCCCACCCACCCCCCCACCCCCCACCCACCCAATACCCCAGCTGGTGAATCCTCCTCTTCCCCCCTCAATCACACGATTGTCCACTCGATTCACGAAGGAGGTTTCACTGGTCTCTCCCCAGCGTCTTCTCTTGTCATTCCTACATTTCTAGCCTTCTATAGATTCACGAGGTTAGTTCCTGGGAGGAGGGGACTGACCTGTGACGATAGATTGAACAACCTAGGGCTGTATTCTCTAGAGTACAGCAGAATTAGGGGGGATCTTATTGAAACATATAAGATTCTTAAAGGCCTAGATAAAGTCGACACTGAGAGACAGTTTCCCCTGGTAGGAGAATCTATGATCAGGGATGTCACAGTTTTAAAATTAAGGGTCGGCCTTTCAGAACAGAGTTGAGGAAACAATCCTTCACTGAGAGGGTAGTGACTGTATGGAATTCACTCCCCCCCAGAAGGGTGTAGACGCTTAGTCCTTGAACATCTTCAAGGCTGAGACTGATGGAGTTTTGGAAAATAGAGGGATTAGGGGATATGGTGGATGGGGGCAGGAAATTGACTGACCATGATTCGCCCACATGCATCAGTACAGTCACTTCACTCGACAGTCTATTCTGAGAAGCGCTTTGGGACGTCGATAAAATGCGAAAAGCCGCTACATTCAAACGTCATGGTTGTTACGCTTTGTGGGGGTCATGACTCCGTTGCCTTTGCTCTGCCCTCACAGTCAAGAAGCCAACTGTGAGCCAATTCTTCATCGACAGCTTCAAAACGAGGGCCAAATGCTGGCACATGAACAACCTAATCGTGTTACCTCACAAACTGGGTTAGTCACTGAGCTACTGGGGGGGGGGGGGCGGCAGATGTACTGAAACACATAGTCAATACAACATACACACACACACACACACCTCTGTTTACCTAGCAACAAGTAGTCAATGTTGTTAGTCAATGGCTCAAAGATATATATCTGTCATATAAGATATAAAATTATATTTGGGTCACTTCAACCCAAGACTGCAAAGTGTTGAGAGACGGATTTGAGACGTGATCAGACACAGTTGCCTACATTCAGAATCTGCGTTGGAGGAACATTTGGGTGGGGTGTGGCGTAGAGGACCTGTACTCACTCACTTTCTCTCTTCCTTCCTTTGTCCTCGACCTTCGCTCAACTCTGGAAAAGCCTGAGACGCGACATTTGAGGCCCACCATCCCGTCTCTTCGCTTGATCGGGTCAAGTGGATTCTCCCCTACCCTTCTGTTGTTCTTTCCCAATCAATAAATTAATCTTTCTTGCATCTCACATTATGCACTGTTTGGTGTTTGTTTGTGTTGTGTTGAGTTCAGTTGAGTTCAGTTGAGTGGAGAAAAGTTGAGTTGATTTGCGTTTAGTAGAGAAGAGAAGAATTGAGTTGAGTAGAGAAGAGAAGAGTTGAGTTGAACAGAGTTGAGTTGAGTTGGGTTGAGTTGAGTTGAGTTGCGTTGAGTTGAGTTGGGTTGAGTTGAATTGAGTTCGGTTGAGTTGAGTTGGGTTCGGTTGAGTTGAGTTGAGTTGGGTTGGGTTGGGTTGAGTTGTGTTGTGTTGGGTTGAGTTGAGTTGGGTTGGGTTTGGTTGGGTTGGGTTGGGTTGAGTTCGGTTGAGTTGAGTTGCGTTGAGTTGGGTTGGGTTGCGTTGAGTTGAGTTGGGTTGGGTTGAGTTGAGTTGAGTTGGATTGAGTTGAGTTGAGTTGGGTTGAGTTGAGTTGGGTTGAGTTGAGTTGAGTTGTGTTGTGTTGAGTTGGGTTGGGTTGAGTAGAGTTGAATTGAGATGAGTTGGATCGAGTTGAGTTGGGTTGGATTGAGTTGAGTTCGGTTGAATTGAGTTTGGTTGAGTTGGGTTGGGTTTGGTTGGGTTGTGTTGGGTTGAGTTGAATTGAGTTGACTTGAGTTGGGTTGGGTTGAGTTGAGTTGAGTTGGTTTGGGTTGGGTTGGAATGGGTTGAGTTGAGTTGAGTTCGGTTGGGTTGAGTTGAGTTGAGTTCGGTTGGGTTGAGTTGAGTTGAGTTGGGTTGGGTTGGGTTCGGTTGACATGTGTTTGGTTGATAGCCTGGCTCAGTGGGTTTGCGCTTTCAGAAAAACATATACGATCTGACATTTGCACAATGCCATTCTGTGTCAGGAGGATGTCCCAAGGCAGTGGACAGAAATGGGGGCCACCTCCACTGCCTCTCCACAAACGCTTTCTCCTCTACCAGTTGAATCGTCTCGTTCAGCGCAGGAAGTCACAATAAGTGACGCATTCACAGGTTTTATTTCATTATGACCTACCAGGACACCATGTCCCACAAACTGGGACGTTTGCGAAGTCTCCGACAATTAAACTCGAGTCTCCCAGACAATGCTGACAGTGCAAATCATCAGAAATTATTGATGGATCCTCGCCAGGCTCCATTGGCTCCCTGTCAAATACTAAACTCTCTCCTCCTGCCCCATTAGCCCCAGGCCTAGCCAATCTCTACTGGCTTCCCTATCACATATTAAACTCTCTCCCCCTCACTCCCTCTCTCCCCCAGACCTCACCAGGCTCCCCTGGCTTCCCTATCACACACTAAACTCTCTCCCCCTCACTTCCTCTCTCCCCAAGCCCTGGCCAGTCTCCCCTGGCTTCCCTCTCACACACTATTGACTGGAGAGTGATTGGCATGGGAGCAGACGGGGGCCTTTGGTTGGCAAGCCTTCCGGGGTGAGCCTGCCAATGGAGTCCTCGTTCTCCGCTCCATTAAACTACGTTGGCGCGGAATTGGTGGAGACGGTGTTCTTCTCGATCACTCTGCGTTCCCGGCCAACGGTTGATGATTGTGGGTTGCCTGATGCCAACGTGAAGTTCCTCGATGATGATGATGACGATGACAACAGCAACTACAAATACAACGCGATCGCTGGCTCTACAGTCATCTCTCACTCCGTCCAGTCACACGCAAGCTCGTCGAGGGTGAAGACTCTGACTCTCTCTCTCTCTCTCTCTCAGTCTGTCTCTCTCTGTTCGCTGGTTCCCTCCACCACCATGACCTTTGGGTTGCTTTGCCTCTTGTTCCTGTGGCTGGAGTGCCATGTGGTCCATGGACAAGCCAACTGTCAATACAATGATGAGAATTTTCCGTCCGACTTCCTGGCTCGCGACACGGTGAGGGAGAACGTCCCAAGGCTTTGGACAGTCAAGGAATTGCACCCCGGGTTGGAGTTTGGAATCACGAGATGGGGGGAATGTGTGGGTGGGAGGTGGGGGGTGAGGGGTGGGAGAGTGACCAAAGGCATGGACACTTAAAGAGGAATGGCTTGAGTTGGGTCTTTACGTGAGGGAGGGAGTTTGTTCGTTCGTTCGTTCATTCATTCATTCATTCGTTCTTTCGCGAGTGAGTGAGTGAGTGAGTCATGCAATGTTTCCTCTCTCCCAGTTCTACGGTAGGTGGCAACTCATTGTGTCGGCTTCCAGCATTCCGGCTAAGGTAGAGGAAGCGAATAGCGTGGAGAGAGTCATCCTCCAATTCCACCGGAAAGAAAACCAGAAGATGTTGGTAGCCGGAGAATACAAACTTTTTGGGTAACTATTCCAACGTCTAATCTCTGTCCGTATCTCACAGCAGCAAGAAAGCATCCACAACCCTTCATCCACTTCTCCTTGACCTTCCTAAACTCTAAATTCTCTCCCCTCCCCCCCATCAAACCAACCATTGCCAATCTCCATTGGCTTCTCTATCACACACCAACCTCTCTCTCCCACACATCAGCCCAACTCTCGCCAAAGTCCGCTGGCTTCCCTTTGAGAGGGGTCAAGGGAAGAGGAGAGAAGGGGCTGGGATGTGTGTGGGGGCAAATCAAGGCAGTGGCCTTACATTCGTTTCTTGCAGGCAAACCTGTCCTATATTCCGGAAGTCCACTTTCCACAGAGACGCGGCAACGAATCTCATGGCGAGGAAGGGTAAGCGAGAGCCTCCGCAACAAGAAGACCCACAACAAACTCACCGACGGCGATGGCTTCCCGTAGCTCGGGGGGTGGGGGGTGGCGGAGGGGTTAGAGCGTGACTTCTCAACAGCCAATGCAAAGCGGGTTCGATTCCCAGTCTCGACAAGAACGAAAACATTGGGCGAGTTTCCTTGCTCCTCGGGCCTCATAATAAGCATTCCCCTCAAAAAAAATGTGGGTGGGGGGGAGAGGAGGGGGGAGAGGAAGACATGGAAATGGACTATCTATAAAATGCCAGTACTATTATTATTATTATTATTATTATTGTTATTACCATTGGTGGTCAGTTGTCGTATTATTTTTCAACTCCAGATTTCCCAGGAAGAAAATTTCATTTCTACTTCCCATCCTCCGGGGTTCTGATCCATCGTGCCAGAGAGACGGCAGGCAACCTGGACATTATGTCACTGCTTGGTAAGATCTGAAAACTTCCACCCACCCACCTCTCCCCCACCCACCCAATACCCCAGCTGGTAAATCCCCAATCACACGATTGTCTACTCGATTCACGAAGGAGGTTTCACTGGTCTCTCCCCAGCGTCTTCTCTTGTCATTCCAACATTTCAAGCCTTCTATAGATTCACGAGGTTAGTTCCTGGGAGGAGGGGACTGACCTGTGAGGATAGATTGAATAAACTAGGGCTGTATTCTCTAGAGTACAGAAGAATTAGGGGGGATCTTATTGAAACATATAAGATTCTTAAAGGCCAAGATAAAGTCGACACTGAGGGACTGTTTCCCCTGGATGGAGAATCTATCAACAGGGAGGTCACAGTTTTAAAATTAAGGGTCGGCCTTTTAGAACAGAGTTGAGGAAACATTTCTTCACTCAGAAGGTAGTGACTGTATGGAATTCACTCCCCCCCAGAAGGGTGTAGACGCTCAGTCCTTGAACATTTTCAAGGCTGAGACTGATGGAGTTTTGGAAAATAGAGGGATTATGGGATACGGGGGATGGGGGCAGGAAATTGGCTGACCACGATTCGCCCACAAACATCCGTACAGTCACTTCACTCGACAGTCTATTCTGAGAAGCGCTTTGGGATGTCGATAAAATGCTAAAAGCCGCTACATTCAAACGCCAGGGTTGTTACGCCTTATGGGGGGGTCATGATTCCGTTGCCTTTGCTCTGCCCTCACAGTCAAGCAGCCAACTGTGCAACAACACGTGATCAACAGCTTCAAAACGAGGGCCAAATGCTGGCACATGAACAACTTCATCGTGCTGCCTCACAAACTGGGTTAGTCAATGAGCTACTGGGGGGGGGGGGATGGGGCAGATGCACTGAAACACATAGTCAATACAACACACACACACACACACACACACATACACACACCTCTGTTTACCTAGCAGCAAGTAGTCAATGTTATTAGTCAATGGCTCAAAGATATATATCTGTAATATAAGATATAAAATTATATTTTGGTCACTTCAACCCATGACTGCAAATTGTTGAGAGACGCATTTGAAGACTTGATCAGTCACAGTTGCCTACATTCAGAATCTGCGTTGGAGGAACATTTGGGTGGGGTGTGGCGTAGAGGACCTGTACTCACCCACTTTCTCTCTTCCTCCCTTTGTCCTCGATCTTCGCTCAACTCTGGAAAAGCCTGAGGCGCGACATTTGAGGCCCACCCTCCCGTCTCGTCGCCTGATCGAGTCAAGTGGATTCTCCCCTACCCTTCTGTTGTTCTTTCCCAATCAATAAATTAACCTGTCTTGCATCTCACATTGTGCACTGTTTGGTGTTTGTTTGTGTTAAGTTGAGTTGATTTGAGTTTAGTAGAGAAGAGAACAAGTGAGTTGAGTAGAGAAGAGTTGAGTTGGGTTCAGTTGAGTTGGGTTGAATTGGGTTGAGTTGGATTGAGTTGAGTTGGGTTGAATTGAGTTGGGTTCAATTGGGTTGGGTTGGGTTGAGTTGGGTTGGGTTGAGTTGAGTTGGGTTGAGTTGGGTTGGGTTGAGTTGAGTTGGGTTGAGTTAAATTCAGTTGAGTTGGGTAGTTGAGTTGAGTTGAGTTGGATTGAGTTGGGTAGAGTTGGTTTGGGTTGGTTTGGGTTGAGTTGAGTTGATTTGGGTTGGGTTGAGTTGAGTTGAGTTGAGTTTGGTTGAATTGTGGTTGGGTTGAGAGTTGGGTTGAGTTAAACTGAGTTGAGGTGGGTTGGGTTGAGTTGATATGTGGTTGGTTGATAGCCTGGATCAGTGGGTTTGCGCTTTCAGAAAAAATATACAGAAGTTGAGCAGAAGGCATGGTCCCAGAGGAAGTTCTTGAGATGGAGTTCCACAGTGTGAGGGCAGAGAGAGACAGAGAGAGAGGCTGAAAGCCCGGGCCACCGATGGAGGAGGTGGTTAGAGCGATGGACAGAGAGCCTGCTGAGCGGAGGGGATGGGCGGGCAGATAGGTAGACAGTAGGTCGCAGAGAGAGAGAGAGGCCATACAAGGCGTAGGCTAGAAATCCTGAATAACAAGAGAGCTGGGAAACTGAGTGAACGTTGGTTTTATTGGGGAGAGGAGGTATTGGGGTATTGGGGGAGGGTGGGGAGATGGTCAGAGGTTCCCAGTTCCATCTTACCAAACAGTGCCATCCTATCAAAGACCTGTTTGCCTGTCCTCTGAATGCCACGACAGAGAAGAGAGTCCTCGCCGATTGGGAAATAGAAACGAAATTCGCGTCCGGGGAGGTCTACGTTTGAAAAGCAACAACAACAACAACAACAACAACCAGCATTCAGCCATCTCTCCCCGTTGTGGCTCAGTGGTTAGAGCACTTGTCTTGCAAAGCCAGTGGGGGGGGGAGGGGGGTGGGATGGGGGGAGACCAAGCTGGGGGAGAACCTGCGTTCGAATCCAGGCAAGTCAAGGCAAGTTCCCTTACTCCACACGCCTAATAATAATCCCTCCCCCCCAGAAAAAACCCACCACATTAATAAAATTGGGCATTTTCAACCCAAGACAGTTTGTGTGTTTGGGGGGCAGGTGGTGGGGAGGTGGGGGACACGCAGCTGGCGCGATTGGCTTCCGTGATTCGCCCACAAATATAGATATATATACAGTCACATTACAGTCTATTCTGCGAAGCGCTTTGGGACGTCGACAAGATGTCAATCAACTAACAAGAAAAGAGACTCTGTGTGTGTGTGTGTGTGAGTGTGAATGTGTGTGAGTGAGTGTACATAGGAAGCAAACATGCCCAGTGTTTCGTCTTGTCTACCCTGGGAATCGAACCTGGTTTTGGTCTGGCTCGTGAGAGTCGTGCTCTAACCAACTGAGCTACGGACAGTCCATCTCTGTCAACGAAATTGTGGTGGGGTGGGGGTGTGGTTGGTGGGTGGGGGTTGTCGGTCTCCTGCTTGCAGAGTTGCTTGTCACTTACTGTCTCTGTCCATTCGCTTGGTCGCCTCGTTGACGTGGAAAGTCGACTCATGGTGGATGCTGTCAGTTTTCCTGCAAGAGGCAACCCGAGAGTGACTGCCCTCGTCCCCAATACCCCAGCCCCTCTCTCCTCGTTTGGTGAGGGCTGGGGTAATAGGGTTGGGGGCAGAGAGTTCAGTGTGTGATAGGGAAGCCGGTGGAGATTGGCAAGGGTTGGGTTGGTTGGTGTGGGGGGTGGGGAGAGAGTTTGGTGTGTGTTAGGGAAAACCAGTGGAGATTA
>JAYJKW010000528.1:0-22500 GCA_035084275.1 Hydrolagus colliei | reverse complement strand
CCTAACCCTAACCCTAACCCTAACCCTAACCCTAACCCTAACCCTAACCCTAACCCTAACCCTAACCTAACCCTAACCCTAACCCTAACCCTAACCCTAACCCTAACCCTAACCCTAACCCTAACCCTAACCCTAACCCTAACCCTAACCCTAACCCTAACCCTAACCCTAACCCTAACCCTAACCCTAACCCTAACCCTAACCCTAACCCTAACCCTAACCCTAACCCTAACCCTAACCCTAACCCTAACCCTAACCCTAACCCTAACCCTAACCCTAACCCTAACCCTAACCCTAACCCTAACCCTAACCCTAACCCTAACCCTAACCCTAACCCTAACCCTAACCCTAACCCTAACCCTAACCCTAACCCTAACCCTAACCCTAACCTAACCCTAACCCTAACCCTAACCCTAACCCTAACCCTAACCCTAACCCTAACCCTAACCCTAACCCTAACCCTAACCCTAACCCTAACCCTAACCCTAACCCTAACCCTAACCCTAACCCTAACCCTAACCCTAACCCTAACCCTAACCCTAACCCTAACCCTAACCCTAACCCTAACCCTAACCCTAACCCTAACCCTAACCCTAACCCTAACCCTAACCCTAACCCTAACCCTAACCCTAACCCTAACCCTAACCCTAACCCTAACCCTAACCCTAACCCTAACCCTAACCCTAACCCTAACCCTAACCCTAACCCTAACCCTAACCCTAACCCTAACCTACCCTAACCCTAACCCTAACCCTAACCCTAACCCTAACCCTAACCCTAACCTAACCCTAACCCTAACCCTAACCCTAACCCTAACCCTAACCCTAACCCTAACCCTAACCCTAACCCTAACCCTAACCCTAACCCTAACCCTAACCCTAACCCTAACCCTAACCCTAACCCTAACCCTAACCCTAACCCTAACCCTAACCCTAACCCTAACCCTAACCCTAACCCTAACCCTAACCCTAACCCTAACCCTAACCCTAACCCTAACCTAACCCTAACCCTAACCCTAACCCTAACCCTAACCCTAACCCTAACCCTAACCCTAACCCTAACCCTAACCCTAACCCTAACCCTAACCCTAACCCTAACCCTAACCCTAACCCTAACCCTAACCCTAACCCTAACCCTAACCCTAACCCTAACCCTAACCCTAACCCTAACCCTAACCCTAACCCTAACACCCTAACCCTAACCCTAACCCTAACCCTAACCCTAACCCTAACCCTAACCCTAACCCTAACCCTAACCCTAACCCTAACCCTAACCCTAACCCTAACCCTAACCCTAACCCTAACCCTAACCCTAACCCTAACCCTAACCCTAACCCTAACCCTAACCCTAACCCTAACCCTAACCCTAACCCTAACCCTAACCCTAACCCTAACCCTAACCCTAACCCTAACCCTAACCCTAACCTAACCTAACCCTAACCCTAACCCTAACCCTAACCCTAACCCTAACCCTAACCCTAACCCTAACCCTAACCCTAACCCTAACCCTAACCCTAACCCTAACCCTAACCCTAACCCTAACCCTAACCCTAACCCTAACCCTAACCCTAACCCTAACCCTAACCCTAACCCTAACCCTAACCCTAACCCTAACCCTAACCCTAACCCTAACCCTAACCCTAACCCTAACCCTAACCCTAACCCTAACCCTAACCCTAACCCTAACCCTAACCCTAACCCTAACCCTAACCCTAACCCTAACCCTAACCCTAACCTAACCCTAACCCTAACCCTAACCCTAACCCTAACCCTAACCCTAACCCTAACCCTAACCCTAACCCTAACCCTAACCCTAACCCTAACCCTAACCCTAACCCTAACCCTAACCCTAACCCTAACCCTAACCCTAACCCTAACCCTAACCCTAACCCTAACCCTAACCCTAACCCTAACCCTAACCCTAACCCTAACCCTAACCCTAACCCTAACCCTAACCCTAACCCTAACCCTAACCCTAACCCTAACCCTAACCCTAACCCTAACCCTAACCCTAACCCTAACCCTAACCCTAACCCTAACCCTAACCCTAACCCTAACCCTAACCCTAACCCTAACCCTAACCCTAACCCTAACCCTAACCCTAACCCTAACCCTAACCCTAACCCTAACCCTAACCCTAACCCTAACCCTAACCCTAACCCTAACCCTAACCCTAACCCTAACCCTAACCCTAACCCTAACCCTAACCCTAACCCTAACCCTAACCCTAACCCTAACCCTAACCCTAACCCTAACCCTAACCCTAACCCTAACCCTAACCCTAACCCTAACCCTAACCCTAACCCTAACCCTAACCCTAACCCTAACCCTAACCCTAACCCTAACCCTAACCCTAACCCTAACCCTAACCCTAACCCTAACCCTAACCCTAACCCTAACCCTAACCCTAACCCTAACCCTAACCCTAACCCTAACCCTAACCCTAACCCTAACCCTAACCCTAACCCTAACCCTAACCCTAACCCTAACCCTAACCCTAACCCTAACCCTAACCCTAACCCTAACCCTAACCCTAACCCTAACCCTAACCCTAACCCTAACCCTAACCCTAACCCTAACCCTAACCCTAACCCTAACCCTAACCCTAACCCTAACCCTAACCCTAACCCTAACCCTAACCCTAACCCTAACCCTAACCCTAACCCTAACCCTAACCCTAACCCTAACCCTAACCCTAACCCTAACCCTAACCCTAACCCTAACCCTAACCCTAACCCTAACCCTAACCCTAACCCTAACCCTAACCCTAACCCTAACCCTAACCCTAACCCTAACCCTAACCCTAACCCTAACCCTAACCCTAACCCTAACCCTAACCCTAACCCTAACCCTAACCCTAACCCTAACCCTAACCCTAACCCTAACCCTAACCCTAACCCTAACCCTAACCCTAACCCTAACCCTAACCCTAACCCTAACCCTAACCCTAACCCTAACCCTAACCCTAACCCTAACCCTAACCCTAACCCTAACCCTAACCCTAACCCTAACCCTAACCCTAACCCTAACCCTAACCCTAACCCTAACCCTAACCCTAACCCTAACCCTAACCCTAACCCTAACCCTAACCCTAACCCTAACCCTAACCCTAACCCTAACCCTAACCCTAACCCTAACCCTAACCCTAACCCTTACAATAACACCCCAAGTAACCACAATTTCAATACCACCGAAAATAACTCCTAATTACTAACCGCTAACCCCTAAAAAACTTACCCTAACCCTAAAACAAGAACCCTAAGTATGCCTAATTTTTTCCCCCCCCTAAAAACCCCCCCCAAAAAAATATTTCTCCCTCATTTTTAAAAAAAACAATATTGTTTTCTTAAAAAAAACCCTCAACACATTCATGAGCCCTAACGTAATTTGACAAGGCCCAGCACAGGGCACGGGCAAGAAAACACAAGCATATGTGTACCAATGATCCCCGAAATTTAAAAAACCTAACCCTAACCCTAACCCTAACCCTAACCCTAACCCTAACCCTAACCCTAACCCTAACCCTAAGCGCCCACCTACAGCCCTAAGCGCCCACCTACAGCCCTAAGCGCCCACCTACAGCCCTAAGCGCCCACCTACAGCCCTAAGCGCCCACCTACAGCCCTAAGCGCCCACCTAAAGCACTGAGCGCACACCTACAGCCCTAAACGCCCATCTACAGCCCTAAGCGACCAGCCACTGCCATAGGCGCCCACCTACAGCCCTAAGCGCCCATCTACAGCCGTAGGCGCCCACCTACAGCCCTATCGGCCCACCTACAGGCCTGAGCGCACAACTACAGGCCTAAGCGCACACCTACAGCCCTAAGCGCCCACCTACAGCCATAAGCACCCACATACAGCCCTAAGTGCCCACCTACAGCCCTAGGCGCCCAACTACAGCCCTAAGCGCCCACCTACAGCCCTAAGCGCCGATCTACAGCCCTAAGCGCCCACCTACAGCACTGAGCGCCCACCTGCAGCAATGAGCGGCCACCTACAGCCCTAAGCGCCCACCTACAGCCCTAAGCGCCCACCCACTGCCCTACGCGCCCACCTACAGCCCTAAGCGCGCATCTACAGCCATAAAGGCCCACCTACAGGCCTAAGCGCCCACCTACACGCCTAAGCGACCACCTACAGCCCTAACAGCCCACCTACAGCCCTAACGGCCCACCTACAGCCCGAAGCGCCCACCTACAGCCCTCAGCGCACACCTAGAGCAATAAGCGCCCACCTACAGCCCTAGGCGCCCAACCATAGCCCTAAGCGCCCATCTACAGCCCGAAGCGCCCACCCACTGCCCTACGAGCCCACGTACAGCCCTAAGCGACCACCTACAGCCCTAAGCGCCCACCTACAGCCCTAACCACCCACCTACAGCCCTAAGCGCCCACCTACAGCACTAAGCGCCCAACTACAGCCCTAAGCACCCATCTACAGCCCTAAGCGCCCACCTAAAGCACTGAGTGCACACCTACAGCCCTAAACGCCCATCTACAGCCCTAAGTGACCAGCCACTTCCATACGCGCCCACCTACAGCCCTAAGCGCGCACCTACAGCCCTAAGCGCCCACCTACAGCCGTAAGCGCCCACCTACAGCCATAAGCGCCCACCCACTACCCTACGCGCCCACCTACAGCCCTACGCGCCCACCTACAGCCCTAAGCGCCCATCTACAGCCCTAAGCGCCCACCTACAGCACTGAGCGCCCACCCACTGCCCTACTCGCCCACCTACAGACCTACTCGCCCACCTACAACCCTAAGCGCCCATCTACAGCCATAAGCGCCCACCTACAGCCCTAAGCGCCCACCTACAGCCCTAAACGCCCACCTACAGCCCTAAGCGCCCGCCTGCAGCCCTGGGCGCCCAAATACAGCCCTAAGCGCCCACCTACAGCCCTAAGCGCCCAACTACAGCATTGAGCGCCCAACTACAGCCCTAAGCGCCCACCTACAGCCCTAAGCGACCACCTAAAGCCCTAAGCGCCCACCCACAGCCCTAAGCGCCCACCCACTGCCCTACGCGCCCACCTAAAGCACTAAGCGACCACCTACAGCCCTAAGTGCCCACCTACAGCCCTAAGCGCCCACCTACAGCCCTCAGTGCTCAACTACAGCCCTAAGCACCCATCTAAAGCCCTAAGCGCCCACCTACAACACTGAGCGACCAGCCACTGCCATACGCGCCCACCTACAGCCCTAAGCGCATACCTCCAGCCCTAAGCGCCCATCTACAGCTTTAAGCGCCCACCTACAGCCCTAACGGCCCAACTACAGCCCTGAGCACACACCTACAGCCCTGAGCGCCCACCTACAGCCACAAGCGCCCACATACAGCCCTAAGCGACCACCTACAGCCCTAGGCGCCCAACTACAGCCCTAAGCGCCCACCCACAGCCCTAAGCGCACACCTACAGCCATAAGCGCCCACATACAGCCCAAAGTGCCCACCTACAGCCCTAGGCGCCCAACCACAGCCATAAGCGCCCACCCACTGCCCTACGCGCCCACGTACATCCCTAAGCGACAACCTACAGGCCTAAGCGCCCATCTACAGCCCTAAGCGCCCACCTACAGCCCTAAGCGCCCACCTACAGCCCTAAGCGCCCACCTACAGCCCTAAGCGCCCAACTACAGCACTAAGCACCCATCTACAGCCCTAAGCGCCCACCTAAAGCACTGAGCGCACACCGACAGCCCTAAACGCCCATCTACAGCCCTAAGCGACCAGCCACTGCCATAGGCGCCCACCTACAGCCCTAAGCGCCCACCTACAGCCCTACGCGCCCATCTACAGCCGTAGGCGCCCACCTACAGCCCTAACGGCCCACCTACAGCCCTGAGCGCACAACTACAGGCCTAAGCGCCCACCCACAGCCCTAAGCGCCCACCTACAGCCATAAGCACCCACATACAGCCCTAACGGCCCACCTACAGCCCTAAGCGCCCACCTACAGCCATAAGCACCCACATACAGCCCTAAGTGCCCACCTACAGCCCTAGGCGCCCAACTACAGCCCTAAGCGCCCATCTACAGCCCTAAGCGCCCACCTACAGCACTGTGCGCCCACCTGCAGCAATGAGCGGCCACCTACAGCCCTAATCGCCCACCTACAGCCCTAAGCGCCCACCCACTGCCCTATGCGCCCACCTACAGCCCTAAGCGCTCATCTACATCCATAAACGCCCACCTACAGCCCTAAGCGCCCACCCACTGCCCTACGCGCCCACCTACAGCCCTAAGCGCGCATCTACAGCCATAAAGGCCCACCTACAGCCCTAATCGCCCACCTACACGCCTAAGCGACCACCTACAGCCCTAACAGCCCACCTACAGCCCTAAGCGCACACCTACAGCCCTAAGTGCCCAGCTACAGCCCTAGGCGCCCAACTACAGCCCTAAGCGCCCACCTACAGCCCTAAGCGCCCACCCACTGCCCTACGAGCCCACGTACAGCCCTAAGCGACCACCTACAGCCCTAAGCGCCCACCTACAGCCCTAACCACCCACCTACAGCCCTAAGCGCCCACCTACAGCACTAAGCGCCCAACTACAGCCCTAAGCACCCATCTACAGCCCTAAGCGCCCACCTAAAGCACTGAGTGCACACCTACAGCCCTAAACGCCCATCTACAGCCCTAAGTGACCAGCCACGTCCATACGCGCCCACCTACAGCCCTAAGCGCCCAACTACAGCCCTAAGCGCCCACCTACAGCCCTAACGGCCCACCTACAGCCCTAACGGCCCACCTACAGCCCTAAGCGCCCACCTACAGCCGTAAGCGCCCACCTACAGCCCTAGGCGCCCAAATACAGCACTAAGCGCCCACCTACAGCCCTAAGCGCCCACCCACAGCCCTAAGCGCCCACCCACTGCCCTACGCGCCCACCTACAGCACTAAGCGACCACCTACAGCCCTAAGTGCCCATCTACAGCCCGAAGCGCCCACCTACAGCACTAAGCGCCCACCTACAGCCCTCAGTGCTCAACTACAGCCCTAAGCACCCATCTAAAGCCCTAAGCGCCCACCTACAGCACTGAGCGACCAGCCACTGCCATACGCGCCCACCTACAGCACTAAGCGCATACCTCCAGCCCTAAGCGCCCATCTACAGCTTTAAGCGCCCACCTACAGCCCTAAGGGCCCACCTACAGCCCTGAGCGCCCACCTACAGCCACAAGCGCCCACATACAGCCCTAAGCGACCACCTACAGCCCTAGGCGCCCAACTACAGCCGTAAGCGCCCACCTACAGCCCTAGGCGCCCAAATACAGCAGTAAGCGCCCACCTACAGCCCTAAGCGCCCATCTACAGCCCGAAGCGCCCAACTACAGCATTGAGCGCCCAACTACAGCCCTAAGCGCCCACCTAAAGCCCTAAGCGCCCACCCACAGCCCTAAGCGCCCACCCACTGCCCTACGCGCCCACCTACAGCACTAAGCGACCACCTACAGCCCTAAGTGCCCATCTACAGCCCGAAGCGCCCACCTACAGCACTAAGCGTCCACCTACAGCCCTCAGTGCTCAACTACAGCCCTAAGCACCCATCTAAAGCCCTAAGCGCCCACCTACAGCACTGAGCGACCAGCCACTGCCATACGCGCCCACCTACAGCCCTAAGCGCATACCTCCAGCCCTAAGCGCCCATCTACAGCTTTAATCGCCCACCTACAGCCCTAACGGCCCAACTACAGCCCTGAGCACACACCTACAGCCCTGAGCGCCCACCTACAGCCACAAGCGCCCACATACAGCCCTAAGCGACCACCTACAGCCCTAGGCGCCCAACTACAGCCCTAAGCGCCCACCCATAGCCCTAAGCGCCCACCCACAGCCCTAAGCGCCCACCAACAGACCTAAGCGCCCACCCACTGCCCTACGCGCCCACCTACAGCCCTACGCGCCCATCTACAGCCATAAGGGCCCACCTACAGCCCTAAGCGCCCACCTACAGCCCTAAGCGCCTACCTACAGCCCTAAGCGCCCACCTACATCCCTAACGGCCCACCTACAGCCCTAATCGCCCACCTACAGCCCTAAACGCCCACCTACAGCCCTGAGCGCCCACCTATAGCCCTAAGCGACCAACTAAAGACCTAAGCGACCATCTACTGCCCTAAGCGCACACCTACAGCCATAAGCGCCCACATACAGCCCAAAGCGCCCACCTACAGCCCTAGGCGCCCAACCACAGCCATAAGCGCCCATCTACAGCCCAAAGCGCCCACCTACAGCCCTAAGCGCCCACCTGCAGCCCTGAGCGCCCACCCACTGCCCTAAGCGCCCACGTACATCCCTAAGCGACAACCTACAGCCCTAAGCGCCCACCTACAGCCCTAAGCGCCCACCTACAGCCCTAAGCGCCCACCTACAGCCCTAAGCGCCCACCTACAGCCCTAAGCGCCCAACTACAGCCCTAAGCACCCATCTACAGCCCTAAGCGCCCACCTAAAGCACTGAGCGCACACCTACAGCCCTAAACGCCCATCTACAGCCCTAAGCGACCAGCCACTGCCATAGGCGCCCACCTACAACCCTAAGCGCCCACCTACAGCCCTAAGCGCCCACCTACAGCCCTGAGCGCACAACTACAGGCCTAAGCGCACACCTACAGCCCTAACGGCCCACCTACAGCCCTGAGCGCACATCTACAGGCCTAAGCGCACACCTACAGCCCTAAACGCCCACCTACAGCCATAAGCACCCACATACAGCCCTAAGTGCCCACCTACAGCCCTAGGCGCCCAACTACAGCCCTAAGCGCCCACCTACAGCCCTAAGCGCCCATCTACAGCCCTAAGCGCCCACCTACAGCACTGAGCGCCCACCTGCAGCAATGAGCGGCCACCTACAGCCCTAAGCGCCCACCTACAGCCCTAAGCGCCCACCCACTGCCCTATGCGCCCACCTACAGCCCTAAGCGCCCACCCACTGCCCTACGCGCCCACCTACAGCCCTAAGCGCGCATCTACAGCCATAAAGGCCCACCTACAGCCCTAATCGCCCACCTACACGCCTAAGCGACCACCTACAGCCCTAACAGCCCACCTACAGCCCTAAGCGCACACCTACAGCCCTAAGTGCCCAGCTACAGCCCTAGGCGCCCAACTACAGCCCTAAGCGCCCACCTACAGCCCTAAGCGCCCACCCACTGCCCTACGAGCCCACGTACAGCCCTAAGCGACCACCTACAGCCCTAAGCGCCCACCTACAGCCCTAACCACCCACCTACAGCCCTAAGCGCCCACCTACAGCACTAAGCGCCCAACTACAGCCCTAAGCACCCATCTACAGCCCTAAGCGCCCACCTAAAGCACTGAGTGCACACCTACAGCCCTAAACGCCCATCTACAGCCCTAAGTGACCAGCCACGTCCATACGCGCCCACCTACAGCCCTAAGCGCCCAACTACAGCCCTAAGCGCCCACCTACAGCCCTAACGGCCCACCTACAGCCCTAACGGCCCACCTACAGCCCTAAGCGCCCACCTACAGCCGTAAGCGCCCACCTACAGCCCTAGGCGCCCAAATACAGCACTAAGCGCCCACCTACAGCCCTAAGCGCCCACCCACAGCCCTAAGCGCCCACCCACTGCCCTACGCGCCCACCTACAGCACTAAGCGACCACCTACAGCCCTAAGTGCCCATCTACAGCCCGAAGCGCCCACCTACAGCACTAAGCGCCCACCTACAGCCCTCAGTGCTCAACTACAGCCCTAAGCACCCATCTAAAGCCCTAAGCGCCCACCTACAGCACTGAGCGACCAGCCACTGCCATACGCGCCCACCTACAGCACTAAGCGCATACCTCCAGCCCTAAGCGCCCATCTACAGCTTTAAGCGCCCACCTACAGCCCTAAGGGCCCACCTACAGCCCTGAGCGCCCACCTACAGCCACAAGCGCCCACATACAGCCCTAAGCGACCACCTACAGCCCTAGGCGCCCAACTACAGCCGTAAGCGCCCACCTACAGCCCTAGGCGCCCAAATACAGCAGTAAGCGCCCACCTACAGCCCTAAGCGCCCATCTACAGCCCGAAGCGCCCAACTACAGCATTGAGCGCCCAACTACAGCCCTAAGCGCCCACCTAAAGCCCTAAGCGCCCACCCACAGCCCTAAGCGCCCACCCACTGCCCTACGCGCCCACCTACAGCACTAAGCGACCACCTACAGCCCTAAGTGCCCATCTACAGCCCGAAGCGCCCACCTACAGCACTAAGCGTCCACCTACAGCCCTCAGTGCTCAACTACAGCCCTAAGCACCCATCTAAAGCCCTAAGCGCCCACCTACAGCACTGAGCGACCAGCCACTGCCATACGCGCCCACCTACAGCCCTAAGCGCATACCTCCAGCCCTAAGCGCCCATCTACAGCTTTAATCGCCCACCTACAGCCCTAACGGCCCAACTACAGCCCTGAGCACACACCTACAGCCCTGAGCGCCCACCTACAGCCACAAGCGCCCACATACAGCCCTAAGCGACCACCTACAGCCCTAGGCGCCCAACTACAGCCCTAAGCGCCCACCCATAGCCCTAAGCGCCCACCCACAGCCCTAAGCGCCCACCAACAGACCTAAGCGCCCACCCACTGCCCTACGCGCCCACCTACAGCCCTACGCGCCCATCTACAGCCATAAGGGCCCACCTACAGCCCTAAGCGCCCACCTACAGCCCTAAGCGCCTACCTACAGCCCTAAGCGCCCACCTACATCCCTAACGGCCCACCTACAGCCCTAATCGCCCACCTACAGCCCTAAACGCCCACCTACAGCCCTGAGCGCCCACCTATAGCCCTAAGCGACCAACTAAAGACCTAAGCGACCATCTACTGCCCTAAGCGCACACCTACAGCCATAAGCGCCCACATACAGCCCAAAGCGCCCACCTACAGCCCTAGGCGCCCAACCACAGCCATAAGCGCCCATCTACAGCCCAAAGCGCCCACCTACAGCCCTAAGCGCCCACCTGCAGCCCTGAGCGCCCACCCACTGCCCTAAGCGCCCACGTACATCCCTAAGCGACAACCTACAGCCCTAAGCGCCCACCTACAGCCCTAAGCGCCCACCTACAGCCCTAAGCGCCCACCTACAGCCCTAAGCGCCCACCTACAGCCCTAAGCGCCCAACTACAGCCCTAAGCACCCATCTACAGCCCTAAGCGCCCACCTAAAGCAACTGAGCGCACACCTACAGCCCTAAACGCCCATCTACAGCCCTAAGCGACCAGCCACTGCCATAGGCGCCCACCTACAACCTAAGCGCCCACCTACAGCCCTAAGCGCCCACCTACAGCCCTGAGCGCACAACTACAGGCCATAGCGCACACCTACAGCCCCTAACGGCCCACCTACAGCCCTGAGCGCAAATCTACAGCCTAAGCGCACACCTACAGCCCTAAACGCCCACCTACAGCCATAAGCACCCACATACAGCCCTAAGTGCCCACCTACAGCCCTAGGCGCCCAACTACAGCCCTAAGCGCCCACCTACAGCACTAAGCGCCATCTATCAGCCTAGCGCCCACCTACAGCACTGAGCGCCCACCTGCAGCAATGAGCGGCCACCTACAGCCCTAAGCGCCCACCTACAGCCCTAAGCGCCACCACACCACTGCCCTATGCGCCCACCTACAGCCCTAAGCGCCCACCCACTGCCCTACGCGCCCACCTACAGCCCTAAGCGCGCATCTACAGCCATAAAGGCCCACCTACAGCCCTAAGCGCCCACCTACACGCCTAAGCGAACCACCTACAGCCCTAACAGCCCACCTACAGCCCTAACGGCACTCCTACAGCCCTAAGCGCACACCTACAGCCCTAATCGCCCAGCTACAGCCTCTAGGTCTCCCAACTACAGCCCTAAGCGCCCATCTACAGCCCGAAGCGCCCACCTACAGCCCTCAGCGCCACACCTAGAGCAATAAGCGCCCACATACAGCCCAAAGCGCCCACCTACAGCCCTAGGCGCCCAACCACAGCCCTAAGCGCCCATCTACAGCCCGAAGCGCCCCACCTAATGCACTGAGCGCACACCTACAGCCCCAAAACGCCCATCTACAGCCCTAAGCGACCAGCCACTGCCATAACGCGCCCACCTACAGCCCTAAGCGCCCACCTACAGCCCTCAGCTCACACATACAGCCCTAAACGCCCACCTACAGCCCTAAACGCCACCTACAGCCCTGAGCGCACACCTACAGCCCTAAGCGCTCGAGCTACAGCCTAGGCGCCCAACTACAGCCCAAAGCGCCCACCTAAAGCACTGAGCGCCCACCTACAGCCCTAAGCGCCCACCTACAGCCCTATGCGCCCACCTACAGCCCTAAGTGTCCACCTTCAGCCCTCAGCGCCCACCAGACAGCACTGGGCGCCCACCTACAACACTAAGCGCACACCTACAGACCTGATCGCCCACCTACAACACTAAGCGCACTCCTACAGCCCCTGCGCGCCCACCTACAGGTTTGAGCGCCCACCTACAGCCCCGATGCGCCCACCTGCAGCCCTACAGGCCCACCTGCAGCCCTGAGTGCCCACCTACAGCCCTGAGCTCCACATACAGCCCTAGCGCAGCCACCCTACTGCCTTGAGCCGCCAGCTACAGACCCTCAGCCCTCACCTACAGCCCTAAGCGCCCACCGACAGCACTGAGCGCCCACCTACAGCCCTACGCGCACTCCTACAGACCTGAGCGCCCATCTGCAGCACTCAGCGCACACCTACAGCCCTAAGCGTCCACCTACAGCCCTAACCGCCCACCTACAGCCCTAGGCGCCCACCTATAGCCCTCAGCGCCCACCTACAGCCCTAAGCGCCCACCTACAGCCCTCAGCGCCCACCTACAGCCCAAAGCGCCCATCTACAGCCCTAAGCGCCCACCTACAGCCCTAAGCGTCCACCTACAGCCCTAAGCGCCCACCGACAGCACTAAGCGCACTCCTACAGACCTGAGCGCCCACCTACAGCCCTCGGCGCCTACCTACAGCCCTAACGGCCCACCTACAGCCCTAAACGCCCACCTACAGCCCTACAGGCCCACCTACAGCCCTGAGCTCCCACATACAGCCCTCAGCGCCCACCTACAGCCCTGAGCGCACACCGACAGCCTTAAGCGTCCACCTACAGCCCTAAGCGCCCACCTACTGCCCTAATCGCCCACCTACACGTCTGAGCGCCCTCGTACAGCCCTAGGCGCCCAACTACAGCCCGAAGCGCCCACCTACAGCCCTAAGCGCCCACCTACAGCCCTCAGCGCCCACCTGCAGCACTAAGCGCCCATCTACAGCCCTATGCGCCCACCTACAGCCCTAAGCGTCCACCTACAGCGCTAAGCGCCCACCTACAGCCCTAAGCGCCCACCGACAGCACTAAGCGCACTCCTACAGACCCGAGCGCCCACCTACAGCACTGAGCGCCCGCCTACAGACCTGAGCGCCCACCTACAGCCCAAAGCGCCCACCTACAGCCCTAGGCGCCCAAATACAGCCCGAATCGCCCACCTACAGCACTGAGCGCCCAACTACAGCACTGAGCACCCACCTACAGCCCTAAGCGACCACCTAAAGCCCTAAGCGCCCACCCACAGCCCTAAGCGCCCACCCACTGCCCTAACGGCCCACCTACAGCCCTGAGCGCCAACTACAGCCCTAAGCGCCCACCCACAGCCCTAAGCGCCCATCTACTGCCCTAAGCGCCCACCTACAGCACTGAGCGCCCATCTACAGCACTGAGCGCACACCTACAGCACTGAGCGCACACCTACAGCCCTAAGCGCCCACCTACAGCCCTACGTGCCCATCTACAGCCATAAGCGCCCACCTACAGCCCTAAGCGCCCACCTACAGCCCTACGTGCCCATCTACAGCCATAAGCGCCCACCTACAGCCCTAAGCGCCCACCCACTGCCCTACGCCCCCATCTACAGCCCTAAGCGCGCATCTACAGCCATAAAGGCCCACCTACAGCCCTAAGCGCCCACCTACACGCCTAAGCGACCACCTACAGCCCTAACAGCCCACCTACAGCCCTAACGGCCCACCTACAGCCCGAAGCGCCCACCTACAGCCCTCAGCGCACACCTAGAGCAATAAGCGCCCACATACAGCCCAAAGCGCCCACCTACAGCCCTAGGCGCCCAACCACAGCCCTAAGCGCCGATCTACAGCCCGAAGCGCCCACCCACTGCCCTACGAGCCCACCTACAGCCCTAAGCGCCCACCCACTGCCCTACGAGCCCACGTACAGCCCTAAGCGACCACCTACAGCCCTAAGCGCCCACCTACAGCCCTAACCACCCACCTACAGCCCTAAGCGCCCACCTACAGCACTAAGCGCCCAACTACAGCCCTAAGCACCCATCTACAGCCCTAAGCGCCACCTAAAGCACTGAGTGCACACCTACAGCCCTAAACGCCCATCTACAGCCCTAAGCGACCAGCCACTGCCATACGCGCCCACCTACAGCCCTAAGCGCCCACCTACAGCCCTAAGCGCCCATCTACAGCCGTAAGCGCCCACCTACAGCCCTAAGCGCCCACCTACAGCCCTAACGGCCGACCTACAGCCCTTAGCGCCCACCTACAGCCATAAGCGCCCACATACAACCCTAAGCGCCCACCCACTGCCCTACGCGCCCACCTACAGCCCTAAGCGCCCACCCACTGCCCTACGCGCCCACCTACAGCCCTAAGCGCCCATCTACAGCCCTAAGCGCCCACCCACTGCCCTACGCGCCCACCTACAGCCCTAAGCGCCCACCTACAGCCCTAAACGCCCACCTACAGCCCTGAGCGCCCACCTACAGCCCTAAGCACCCACCTACAGACCTGAGCGCCCACCTACAGACCTAGGCGCCCACCTACAGCCCTAAGCACCCACCTACAGACCTGAGCGCCCACCTACACGTCTGAGCGCCCTCGTACAGCCCTAATCGCCCACCTAAAGCCCACAGCGCCCACCTACAGTCCTAAGCGCCCACCTAAAGCCCACAGCGCCCACCTACAGTCCTAAGCGCCTACCTAAAGCCCACAGCGCCCACCTACAGTCCTAATCGCCCACCTACAGCACTATGCGCCCAACTACAGCCCTGAGCGCCCACCTATAAAGCGCCCACCTATAAAGCGCCCACCTGCAGCCCTAAGCGCTGATCTACAGCCCTCAGCGCCCACGTACAGCTATGAGCACCCTCCTGCAACACTAAGCGCCCACCTACAGCCCTGAGCGCCCAAATACGGCCCTGATCGCCCACCTACAGCCCTACGCGCCCACCTACGCGCCCATCTACTGCCCTGAGCGCCCACCTACAGCCCTGAGCGCCCAAATACGGCCCTTATTGCCCACCTACAGCCCTAATCGCCCACCTACAGCCCTACGCGCCCACCTAAGCGCCCATCTACAGCCCTGAGCGCCCACCTACAGCCCTAAGCGCCCACCTACAGCCCTAAGCGCCCACCTACAGCCCTAAGCGCCCATCTACAGCCTTAAGCGCCCACCTGCAGCCCTAAGCGACCGCCTACAGCCCTGAGTGCCCACCTACAGCCCTGAATGCCAACTAAAGCCCTGAACGCCAACTAAAGCCCTAACCGCCCACCTGCACCTCTGAGCGCCCTCGTACAGCCCTGAGCGCCCACCTACAGCCCTAAGCGCCCAACTACAGCCCTAGTCGCCCACCTGCAGGCGTGAGCACCCACCTACAGCCCTAAGCGCCCACCTTCAGCCCTGAGCGCACACCTACAAACCTAAGCGCGCACCTACAGCCCTAAGCGACCACCTACAGCCCTGAGCGCACACCTACAAACCTAAGCGCGCACCTACAGCCCTAAGCGTCCACCTACAGCCCTAAGCGACCACCTAAAGCACTGAGCGCCCACCCGCAGCCCTAAGCGCACACCTACAGCTCTATGCGCCCACCTACAGGACTAATCGCCCACCTACAGCCCTGAGCGCCCTCCTACATCCCTAAGTGCGCACCTAAAGCACTAGGCGCCCACCTACAGCCCTAAGCGCCCACTGTACAGCACTCAGCGCCCACCTACAGCCGTAAGCGCCCACCGACAGCCCTGAGCGCCCACCTAAAGCCCTAACCGCCCACCTACAGCCCGAAGCGCCCACCTCCAGCCCTAAGCGCCAACCTACAGTCCTAAGCGCCCACCTACAGCCCTAAGCGGCCACCTAAAGTACAAGGCGCCCACCTACAGCCCTAATCGACCACCTACAGCCCTCAGCGCCCACCTACAGCCCTCAGCGCCCATCTACAGCCCTATGCGCCCACCTACAGCCCTAAGCGTCCACCTACAGCCCCCAGCGCCCACCGACAGCACTGAGCGCCCACCTACAGCACTAAGCGCACTCCTACAGATCTGAGCGCCCATCTACAGCCCTAATCAACCACCTACAGCCCTAAGCGCACACCTACTGCCCTAAGCGCCCACCTACTGCCCTGAGCGCCCACCTACTGCCCTGAGCGCCCACCTACAGCCCTCAGCGCACACCTACAGCCATAAGCGCCCATCTACAGCCCGAAGCGCCCACCTACAGCACTGAGCGCACAACTACAGCCCTAAGCGCCCACCTACAGCCCTAAGCGACCACCTAAAGCCCTAAGCGCCCACCCACAGCCCTAAGCGCCCACCCACTGCCCTATGCGCCCACGTACAGCACTAATCGACCACCTACAGCCCTAAGCGCCCATCTACAGCCCGAAGCGCCCACATACAACCCTAAGCGCCCACCTACAGCCCTAAGCGCTCAACTACAGCCCTAAGCGCCCACCCACAGCCCTAAGCGCCCACCTACAGCACTGAGCGCACACCTACAGCCCTAAGCGCCCATCTACAGCCCTAAGCGACCAGCCACTGCCATACGCGCCCACCTACAGACCTAAGCGCATACCTACAGCCCTAAGCGCCCATCTACAGCTTTAAGCGCCCACCTACAGCCCTAAGCGCCCACCTACAGCCCGAAGCGCACATCTACAGCCCTAACGGCCCACCTACAGCCCTGAGGGCCCACATACAGCCCTAAGCGACCACCTACAGCCCTAGGCGCCCAACTACAGCCCGAAGCGCCCACCCACAGCCCTAAGCGCCCATCTACAGCCCTAAACGACCACCTACAGCCCTAAACGCCCACCTACAGCCCTGAGCGCCCACCTACAGCCCTCAGCTCACACATACAGCCCTAAACGCCCACCTACAGCCCTAAACGCCCACCTACAGCCCTGAGCGCACACATACAGCCCTAAGCGCCGAGCTACAGCCCTAGGCGCCCAACTACAGCCCTAAGTGTCCACCTACAGCCCTAAGCGTCCACCTACAGCCCTCAGCGCCCACCGACAGCACTGGGCGCCCACCTACAACACTAAGCGCACTCCTACAGCCCTGCGCGCCCACCTACAGGTTTGAGCGCCCACCTACAGCCCGATGCGCCCACCTGCAGCCCTACAGGCCCACCTGCAGCCCTGAGTGCCCACCTACAGCCCTGAGCTCCCACATACAGCCCTAAGCGCACACCTACTGCCTTGAGCGCCCAGCTACAGCCCTCAGCCCTCACCTACAGCCCTAAGCGCCCACCGACAGCACTGAGCGCCCACCTACAGCCCTACGCGCACTCCTACAGACCTGAGCGCCCATCTGCAGCACTCAGCGCACAACCTACAGCCCTAACCGCCCACCTACAGCCCTAGGCGCCCACCTATAGCCCTCAGCGCCCACCTACAGCCCTAAGCGCCCACCTACAGCCCTCAGCGCCCACCTACAGCCCTAAGCACCCACCTACAGACCTGAGCGCCCACCTACAGCCCTAAGCACCCACCTACAGACCTGAGCGCCCACCTACAGCCCTAAGCACCCACCTACAACCTGAGCGCCCGCCTACAGACCTAGGCGCCCACCTACAGCCCTAAGCACCCACCTACAGACCTGAGCGCCCACCTACACGTCTGAGCGCCCTCGTACAGCCCTAATCGCCCACCTAAAGCCCACAGCGCCCACCTACAGTCCTAAGCGCCCACCTAAAGCCCACAGCGCCACCTACAGTCCTAAGCGCCTACCTAAAGCCCACAGCGCCCACCTACAGTCCTAAGCGCCCACCTACAGCACTATGCGCCCAACTACAGCCCTGAGCGCCCACCTATAAAGCGCCCACCTATAAAGCGCCCACCTGCAGCCCTAAGCGCTGATCTACAGCCCTCAGCGCCCACGTACAGCTATGAGCACCCTCCTGCAACACTAAGCGCCCACCTACAACCCTGAGCGCCCAAATACGGCCCTGATCGCCCACCTACAGCCCTACGCGCCCACCTACGCGCCCATCTACTGCCCTGAGCGCCCACCTACAGCCCTGAGCGCCCAAATACGGCCCTTATTGCCCACCTACAGCCCTAATCGCCCACCTACAGCCCTACGCGCCCACCTAAGCGCCCATCTACAGCCCTGAGCGCCCACCTACAGCCCTAAGCGCCCACCTACAGCCCTAAGCGCCCACCTACAGCCCTAAGCGCCCACCTACAGCCCTAAGCGCCTATCTACAGCCTTAAGCGCCCACCTGCAGCCCTAAGCGACCGCCTACAGCCCTGAGTGCCCACCTACAGCCCTGAATGCCAACTAAAGCCCTGAACGCCAACTAAAGCCCTAACCGCCCACCTACACCTCTGAGCGCCCTCGTACAGCCCTGAGCGCCCACCTACAGCCCTAAGCGCCCAACTACAGCCCTAGTCGCCCACCTGCAGGCGTGAGCACCCACCTACAGCCCTAAGCGCCCACCTTCAGCCCTGAGCGCACACCTACAAACCTAAGCGCGCACCTACAGCCCTAAGCGACCACCTACAGCCCTAAGCGACCACCTAAAGCACTGAGCGCCCACCCGCAGCCCTAAGCGCACACCTACAGCTCTATGCGCCCACCTACAGGACTAATCGCCCACCTACAGCCCTGAGCGCCCTCCTACATCCCTAAGTGCGCACCTAAAGCACTAGGCGCCCACCTACAGCCCTAAGCGCCCACTGTACAGCACTCAGCCCCCACCTACAGCCGTAAGCGCCCACCGACAGCCCTGAGCGCCCACCTAAAGCCCTAACCGCCCACCTACAGCCCGAAGCGCCCACCTACAGCCCTAAGCGCCAAACTACAGCCCTAAGCGGCCACCTAAAGTACAAGGCGCCCACCTACAGCCCTAAGCGCCCACCTACAGCCCTAAGCGCCCACCTACAGCCCTAAGCGCCCACCTACAGCCCTACGCGCCCACCTACAGCCCTAAGCGGCCACCTAAAGTACAAGGCGCCCACCTACAGCCCTAAGCGCCCACCTAAAGCCCTGAGCGCCCACCTACAGCCCTAAGCGCCCACCGACAGCACTGAGCGCCCACCTACAGCACTAAGCGCACTCCTACAGATCTGAGCGCCCACCTACAGCCCTAATCGACCACCTACAGCCCTCAGCGCCCACCTACAGCCCTCAGCGCCCATCTACAGCCCTATGCGCCCACCTACAGCCCTAAGCGTCCACCTACAGCCCTCAGCGCCCACCGACAGCACTGAGCGCCCACCTACAGCACTAAGCGCACTCCTACAGATCTGAGCGCCCATCTACAGCCCTAATCAACCACCTACAGCCCTAAGCGCACACCTACTGCCCTAAGCGCCCACCTACTGCCCTGAGCGCCCACCTACTGCCCTGAGCGCCCACCTACAGCCATAAGCGCCCATCTACAGCCCGAAGCGCCCACCTACAGCACTGAGCGCACAACTACAGCCCTAAGCGCCCACCTACAGCCCTAAGCGACCACCTAAAGCCCTAAGCGCCCACCCACAGCCCTAAGCGCCCACCCACTGCCCTATGCGCCCACCTACAGCACTAAGCGACCACCTACAGCCCTAAGCGCCCATCTACAGCCCGAAGCGCCCACCTACAACCCTAAGCGCCCACCTACAGCCCTAAGCGCTCAACTACAGCCCTAAGCGCCCACCCACAGCCCTAAGCGCCCACCTACAGCACTGAGCGCACACCTACAGCCCTAAGCGCCCATCTACAGCCCTAAGCGACCAGCCACTGCCATACGCGCCCACCTACAGCCCTAAGCGCCCCACCTACAGCTTTAAGAGCCCACCTACAGCCCTAAGCGCCCACTTACAGCCCGAAGCGCACATCTACAGCCCTAACGGCCCACCTACAGCCCTGAGGGCCCACATACAGCCCTAAGCGACCACCTACAGCCCTAGGCGCCCAACTACAGCCCGAAGCGCCCACCCACAGCCCTAAGCGCCCATCTACAGCCCTAAGCGCCCACCTACAGCACTGAGCGCCCACCTACAGCCCTAAGCGCCCACCAACAGCCCTAAGCGCCCACCCACTGCCCTACGCGCCCACCTACAGCCCTACGCGCCCATCTACAGCCATAAGCGCCCACCTACAGCACTAAGCGCCCACCCACTGCCCTACGCGCCCACCTGCAGCCCTAAGCGCCCACCTACAACACTAAGCGCCCACCTACAGCCCTCAGCGCCCACCTAGAGGCCATGAACTCACATCTGCATCCCTGAGCGCACACCTACAGCCCTAAGCGCCCACCTACAGCCATAAGCGCCCACCCACTGCCCTACGCGCCCACCTACAGCCCTACGCGCCCACCTACAGCCCTAAGCGCCCATCTACAGCCCTAAGCGCCCACCTACAGCACTGAGCGCCCACTCACTGCCCTACTAGCCCACCTACAGACCTACTCGCCCACCTACAGACCTACTCGCCCACCTACAACCCTAAGCGCCCATCTACAGCCATAAGCGCCCACCTACAGCCATAAGCGCCCACCCACTGCCCTACGCGCCCACCTACAGCCCTAAGCGCCCATCTACAGCCCTAAGCGCCCACCTACAGCACTGAGCGCCCACCCACTGCCCTACTCGCCCACCTACAGACCTACTCGCCCACCTACAACCCTAAGCGCCCATCTACAGCCATAAGCGCCCACCTACAGCCCTAAGCGCCCACCTACAGCCCTAAACGCCCACCTACAGCCCTAAGCGCCCGCCTGCAGCCCTGGGCGCCCAAATACAGCACTAAGCGCCCACCTACAGCCCTAGGCGCCCAACTACAGCCCTAAGCGCCCACCTACAGCCCTAAGCGCCCACCTACAGCCCTAAGCGCCCATCTACAGCCCGAAGCGCCCAACTACAGCATTGAGCGCCCAACTACAGCCCTAAGCGCCCACCTACAGCCCTAAGCGACCACGTAAAGCCCTAAGCGCCCACCCACAGCCCTAAGCGCCCACGCACTGCCCTACACGCCCACCTACAGCACTAAGCGACCACCTACAGCCCTAAGTGCCCATCTACAGCCCGAAGCGCCCACCTACAGCCCTAAGCGCCCAACTACAGCCCTCAGTGCTCAACTACAGCCCTAAGCACCCATCTAAAGCCCTAAGCGCCCACCTACAGCACTGAGCGACCAGCCACTGCCATACGCGCCCACCTACAGCACTAAGCGCATACCTCCAGCCCTAAGCGCCCATCTACAGCTTTAAGCGCCCACCTACAGCCCTAAGGGCCCACCTACAGCCCTGAGCGCCCACCTACAGCCACAAGCGCCCACATACAGCCCTAAGCGACCACCTACAGCCCTAGGCGCCCAACTACAGCCCTAAGCGCCCACCAACAGCCCTAAGCGCCCACCCACTGCCCTACGCGCCCACCTACAGCCCTACGCGCCCATCTACAGCCATAAGGGCCCACCTACAGCCCTAAGCGCCCACCTACAGCCCCAAGCGCCTACCTACAGCCCTAAGCGCCCACCTACATCCCTAACGGCCCACCTACAGCCCTAATCGCCCACCTACAGCCCTAAACGCCCAACTACAGCCCTGAGCGCCCACCTATAGCCCTAAGCGACCACCTAAAGACCTAAGCGACCATCTACTGCCCTAAGCGCACACCTACAGCCATAAGCGCCCACATACAGCCCAAAGCGCCCACCTGCAGCCCTGAGCGCCCAACCACTGCCCTACGCGCCCACGTACATCCCTAAGCGACAACCTACAGGCCTAAGCGCCCACCTACAGCCCTGAGCGCCCACCTACAGCCCTAAGCGCCCACCTACAGCCCTAAGCGCCCACCTACAGCCCTAAGCGCCCACCTACAGCCCTAAGCGCCCACCTAAAGCACTGAGCGCACACCTACAGCCCTAAACGCCCATCTACAGCCCTAAGCGACCAGCCACTGCCATAGGCGCCCACCTACAGCCCTAAGCGCCCATCTACAGCCGTAGGCGCCCACCTACAGCCCTAACGGCCCACCTACAGCCCTGAGCGCACAACTACAGCCTAAGCGCACACCTACAGCCCTAAGCGCCCACCTACAGCCATAAGCACCCACATACAGCCCTAAGTGCCCACCTACAGCCCTAGGCGCCCAACTACAGCCCTAAGCGCCCAACTACAGCCCTAAGCGCCCACCTACAGCCCTAAGCGCCCATCTACAGCCCTAAGCGCCCACCTACAGCAC